>CANYCX013580418.1:0-26238 GCA_948193385.1 Breynia disticha f. nivosa
GGGCCGAGACTAATCCGGTTTGGGGAGGGTCCCGGGTGGTTAGATTTTATTCCCCTCCCAAACGGCGTTGCGGGGGATCGAACCGCAGTCCTCCCTACCAAGTTCAGCCCCAGACACCACTGAACCAAGCACCGTTTGGTAAGCTACGCTATGTAGTATTAACACAAAACAATCAAGATGACTCTTTATATTTACACTGAGGTGCAATGTTAATCACCAATTCCCAAAAAAATGCAAAAACAGTGGAAAAAAAATATAACTTCAATCAAACGATTTTACTGACCTCAATCAATTTTGTTGCCCGAAAGAGATATTGTCCGAAAGATATATGCTTGTTTAGTTGACTTCTAGGTTTACGACAAGAGATGTTATTTGAGAGGTATTTTAGTTTGAAAGAGATATATTGGTTTAGTCAATTTCTAGGTTTGAAGACAAAAAGCGTGTTTTTTATTTGTAAAATAAGAAAAACATGCTTATTTTTAACAAAGAAAATTTAAAAACATGATAAAGATATTTTTTTACATATCGTGTATATTTAAAAAAAATTAAAAAATCTGACTTTTATTTTTCTTAATATAAAAAATATTATAAGTAAACACATATTTCTATTTTTTTAGTTTTTTTATACTAATTTTCTTAAAAACACTCCAAGTTTCCTCTAATTAAATACAGCCAAAGCTTTTCTACCTTTATTATTTTATAAAAAAAACTTATGTTACTTTCTCTTATTTTTAAATAATAAAAAAAATTAATTAAAGCAAAACCTTATTTTATTCTATTTTATATTATTTTATGTACTCTTATCTTATTTTATCTTAATTTTGCCAAACACAATATTAACCATAAAAGTTGTTAAATCTTATGTTAGATTTGAATCTTATGCCATTATAAAATAGACAGTTAGAATTGTGTTACTCCCCCTCTTGAAAAATAAAACTTGTGTTACTCACTCGTATGATAATAATTTTTTTTTTAAATAGTTGTATTTTTTATATTATATGTCTTTTTGTATTATAAATGTAACATTTAATACATTTTTTTAAAATTATTTTTATTAATTTTATATTTTAATATAATTTTAATATAATTATTTTTATTATGTGTCAAGAATGATATAATAACTAATTTAACACAAATTTAAATATATATTAAATATATTTTTATTATGTGGGTCAAATCTTAAATGATATGATATCTATTGGTAGATGACTATAGTTTGGTAAAAATTAATACATTCTATGATAACCTGAATGCTTATTTGTGACGGTTCGTTCTCATACGATTCTGAAGAAATACTTCAGCTTTTAGATTGCTCATCGCAACCCAACACACACACTATACTCACTCACTCAACATCCATAAATGGAAGTGATCCAACCAATTTCACGCCTATTCCACTCACCCAACCTCACCATTCCACTTCCCCCCTTCAATTTCAAAC
Source organism: Breynia disticha f. nivosa (assembly GCA_948193385.1). Taxonomy (NCBI): domain Eukaryota; kingdom Viridiplantae; phylum Streptophyta; class Magnoliopsida; order Malpighiales; family Phyllanthaceae; genus Breynia; species Breynia disticha. The sequence continues at coordinate 1,442 of CANYCX013580418.1, forward strand.
CAAACACTAGGACCACCACTTTCAATTACAAATCTTCTCCACTTGTTTTCGCCTCTAGAGAGCCGCCGGAGACTGCCGTGGTGGAGGCGCCGCGGAAATTGCGGCGGAGCTACGATGTTTTTGAAGGGAGGCCGGCGCCATTCGGTGCTACAGCTCGTGGTGGTGGAGTGAATTTTGCGGTTTATTCTTCGAATGCGGATTCTGCTACTCTTTGTTTGATTTCTTTATCTGATTTTCCTCAGGTTTGTTCATACGAATTTTGTGGGTTGTTATTTTCTGTTGATTATTTTTGTTTGGATTGTGGAAATGAAAGTGTAAGTTTGCAATGCGAGAGGAATTCGTGTCAAATGATGCTATCTTAAATTTGAATGTCTATTTCATTCGAGTTGTGGCGCTTTATGAAGTTGTAAGAATCACGTAATTTAATTTGTGGTATCCGAGTTGGACTTTGTAATTAGGCTAAAAAAAGCAAGCGCAAGAAAGGTGTCGTTTAATTTGAACTCGACGAGAGCGAGCGTGCAGGACCAATTCTTTTAATTTGTCAGTATATGTCCGGAAAGTCTGTGTTCTAGTCAGCAGCTTTTTAATAGAAGCTGTTGCTTTCAGAGTCATATGGATGTGCTTTTGACTTTACCATCGAGAAATGATGAGAATTTCTGTTTCTGTTTCCAAATTCATGGTCGTTTCTAGTTTGAGAAAATGGAGAGGTTGAACAAGAGTTCCACTTTTCATCATATTTCTGGAAAATTTGCAGAAAATGGCTCATGCTTTTCAGAACTGATTTCTTTTTTTGTTTCCGAATTCATGTTGTCTCTAGTTTGAGAAAATGGAGAAGTTGAACAAAAGTTACACTTTTCATCATATTTGTGGAAAATTTTGCAGAAATGGCTCATGCTTTTCACAACTGCATTGTCCTTTCGTTCCTTTTCTGAATTTTTTTTTGTTCTTTGATGTTTCAGAAAAGGGTGACTGAGGAAATTCCCCTGGATCCACTGAATAATAAGACCGGAGATGTTTGGCATGTATTTCTTAAAGGAGATTTTCAGGATATGCTATATGGGTATAAATTTGATGGGAAGTTCTCTCCCGAAGATGGACATTATTTTGGTTCTTCTCAGATACTACTGGATCCTTACGCAAAAGTGAGTTGTTTCCTGCATGGAAGTTCTTTAGTTCATTGTTTCGCTCAATGTCTTTATTTTTTCCCTTCCTCTTAAAGGGAAAAGTGTATTCATGGCATGAACAACTTGTATTTTTTATTTGTCCAGGGAGTAATCAGCAGAGGGGAGTTTGGTGTTTTGGGGCCTGATGATAATTGCTGGCCGCAGATGGCATGCATGATACCCACTTCCAAAAACGAGGTATTTATGGTAGAATTCTCTTTGTCTTCCCTATGCCTTCTATCTATTTTACTTATGAGTGGAAATTTGTGCATGCTTCACCTTGCCTGATGTGGTAATGCAAGCTCTCGTCCAATTAAATGGAACATACAAACTGTTGTCTCTTTGAGCTTTAGTCTGCTTTCCGAGGTTATCTATTTATTTTTTTCATTTTGGAAGGAATGGTTTAAATATCCTGAATAGGTGAAATTGTTGAAATAGGTTTTGAACAATCAATAGGGTTCTCCTTCTCTCCACCCCCCATCTTTTGAAAAAACTGAGAAACCAAAACTGGCTTTTTAAAATGTGAAGTTTCAACATATTTTTTATTTTATTACTTCATTTCCTTTTTCCTTGACAATGCTTATATTTCTCATGTATGTTTGACATATTATATCTTCTTTTGCTTTTTAATTTCATTCGTGTTAATTTTATTTGCATTTTTGACATGCTTTAGTTGGTGTTGCACAGCGTTCATTCCTTTATACATAGGTTTGTATTTTGAATTATTTTTCACTGGAAGTGGATTTCTGGAATTTGTATAATACTAAAATGTTAGCTGATTATTAACACATAGGCTTGATTATTTGACTTTTCAATATCTTTAGTTTGAGTGGGAAGGTGATTTACCATTGAAGTATCATCAAAAAGATTTAGTGATATATGAACTACATGTTCGAGGGTTTACACGGCACGAATCAAGCGGGACAGAGTTCCCTGGTACATACCGTGGTGTCATAGAGAAGCTTGATCACTTAAAGGTAGTACTTCTCTGTAATTGTTTTTCTTAATAGTAGCTGTCATTCTGATTTTTCAAGTTGGTTCTACTCTTCGTCCTCCCAAAACATGTTTTTTTGGCAACATCTTCCCAAATTTATTTGATTGAAGCTGTTGCAAATGGATTGTCCATTATGCATTCGCATTACCAATGGTTGACTTCACCATGTCCTTATTATTGCTAATTGTGACTTCTTAGGAGCTTGGCGTAAACTGTATAGAGTTAATGCCGTGCCATGCATTCAACGAGCTGGAGTACTATAGTTACAATTCTGTTTTGGGTGACCACAAGTATGTTTAGTTATTTCTTTCATCTCGTAATCTTTTCTTTTGTTAACATTCACCTGATTGGGCTCTACATCTTCATGTGTGTTTGATAATGTTTAGACGAGTGCAAGTATTTTGTGGTGGTTGACAAGTATGTACACTTGTTTCTTCATTTGTAAAATGTTTGATAGTGTTTAATGTGTTGTAATATTTGTCTACATAAGGTTGTATTAAGGAATTTAAGAATTGCTAGTAATTTATGGGATTTTGAAATTTCAAACAGTTTCATCTGTAAGTAGCTTCATTCAATATTAGATGGTTCTCATTCTTTTTCTTTTTGAATACTAGCTTACGAAACATAATGCTCTTATAAATCTAGCCTATCACAATTCTCAAACATAATATTTTTTAGAGAACAATGTGAATGTAATATGGGACTGGTTTATATAAACCCCATACCTGATGGTGCAGCGATTATCTATTACTCCTTAGCTTCTCCAGAAACTTTTCGGTGGTCAAACATTAATTGTTTGGAGTAATAAAAATAATAGCATGAATGTGAATTCATCTAAATCTCTGTCATCCACAACATTAATATGTTCGAAAGCTTTGAAATTTTGGGAAGATTATGGCATATTTCAAGTTAAATATGGTGCAACATTGTTTATGCAGGGTGAACTTCTGGGGATACTCTTCTGTCAATTATTTTTCACCAATGACTAGATATTCATCTGCTGGTATCAGGGACTGTGGTCGTGGAGCAATTAATGAGTTCAAACTTCTTGTTAGAGAAGCACACAAACGAGGAATTGAGGTGCTAAGTAGTTTCAGTTCTATACAGTATTTTTATTTAAGTTGATTTGAATATTACTTGGTAATTTTACTTGAGCAGGTATTCATAGACGTTGTTTTCAATCACACAGCTGAAGGAAATGAGAAAGGACCCATTCTTTCTTTTAGAGGAATCGATAATAGCATCTATTATATGCTTGCTCCTAAGGTAGATTCATATGTGTTGAAGATTTGTTTGTTAAATATTAAGTTGTTCTTGGTGCTAATAAAAAAACTGAAATAATCAAGAAAGTAGTTCTCTCCTTCAGGTTTAGTCATCACTTGTTTCTTCTGATATCCTTTTTATACTATTGTGGGTGCCTCACAATCTGGAAAATCTTATTGTGCTATTTTGAGTTTGATAGTTAATTTGGGTAGATTTCCGAAGATGTAGGCTTATCAGGAAGTAATTCCCAAAGAACAATATAAACTTGTTTATTTCAAATTTTCAATAACTGTCGTTTAGAAAGAATACTTTTTTATTACATATAATTTATTAGTTTTTTATATAATTGAGATGAATCACAATCATCTTCATTATATATAAAATATTAAAGGGCAAGTAAGCAAGAGAAATTAAATTCTTAGGGAACTGCAATTTATTTCGGTTTTGCTCATGAAGTTGTTTCCAACTTCCTTAACTACTTAGAAATTGGAGATCCAACTTTCCAGGAACTGTTTTTTTTTTTCTTTTTGTCAAACAATCTGATTTGAGACTTCTAGAAATTAAATTTCCCACCACACTGACCCTTGAAACAACCCTTATCATAAATAAGTTCACTAATTTTTAATGGATAGTCCTTTGAATAGCAAAGAATTGTTCTACTAATTTTTTTTTTCAAATATTAGGGTGCGAGGACTTAAAACTTCAACATATTCATTTGTGAGCATCGTTCATCAATTATATAGGCTTACTTTTCTAGATGTTAAAAGAGTTAGGTTTTCCTAGTCTTTGAGGCAGGAAATTTGTAAAAAATGAACTTTCTGGTAAAATTTAAAAGCTTGTAACTTTATGATATATTGTGATAATCTGGTATATATCAATTTTTTTCTTCTGTTTGAACTCAACAGGGAGAATTCTATAATTACTCAGGTTGTGGGAACACATTCAATTGCAACCATCCTATTGTGCGTCAATTTATATTGGACTGCTTAAGGTATGCAATGATATTAATATTGTCGTCATCCCAATGTTTTAGTCAATGATTCTATTGTTTTCAAAATGTTGCTATTTATTTGGATGAGTACATGCTTGCAAATGTTTTATGAGAATGTTTTGGTGATAAAAGAGGAGCAATTACGATGAAGATGGTAAAATTATCTTTTTCCCAAAGAATGCAGAGATAAGAAAAGAAACAAAAAATGATTGCTAGCTTTGTTCTTTTTTTTTTTTTGGCACGATTCCTCTGTTGCAGCTTTCTTTCCCTTGATAAGATTTAATACATTTTCAGTTTTCTTTTCCAACATACAGATATTGGGTGACAGAAATGCACGTCGATGGTTTCCGCTTTGATCTTGCTTCAATTATGACCAGAAGTAGTAGGTTGTTAGCTAATCTATCCTCTGATGATTATATATTTTTTGCATATAAAGAATTTTTAGACAACTTTTGCATTTTGATTATTGGTACAATTTCTTTTATTTTTTTTTTTACTTTTTTAATCCAGTCTCTGGGAGGATGTTAATGTTTTCGGGAATGCAATAGATGATGACTTGCTGACAACTGGCACACCTCTGAGTAGTCCTCCATTGATTGATATGATGAGTAATGATCCAATACTACGGGATGTCAAGGTATTTCCTTTAAGTTATTTCTTTAACATCGTTTATTCAATCTGTACCTATTTGCCAGATATACTTAGGAATATCATTTAAAAATGTTCAAATTGTTGCTGTTCAGTTTAATGAAATTACCTTTGACAATTTTTCAAACCCTTTTCTTTAGGCAGTAGCTATGGATAAAGCCGGTTCACTTGTTTGGGGTAATAATGTAAAAAATGTATATCTTTCCTATGCTAAACTTTCCAACTCATTACAAAAACATAATGTTTGGTTCTGATTCAAAAAATTTCCACAAGGATTTTGAAAGAGACAATTTCTGTTCTTTTTATTTGATCAGTTACTTCTTGAGAAAAAGACGACAGGTTTGTGGCTGATATGCTGAAAGAGGATCTCCAGGAACTGAAACTATACATAGCTTGTCATTGTGAAGAGTTAGTAAATATGCAATATATACTGGGGACAATAATATGAACATACCCTGAGCTATGTTATACTAGGCTTCAAAAGTATCTTTTTGATGGAAACTTGGATTTTGCTGGAAATAATATGAAATTAGAATAAAAAATGGTCGTGTACCACTAAATTAACAAAAGATAAATCGAGGAGCATTTGTTTATTTGTTTATTTTTGTTTGGAAAGGAGCATTTTTGCTTTTGGTTGTGATAAATAGCTACTTCATCTCAATGATTTTGTTGTTTGCTAAACATTTCTTTTATTTTTATGTTTTTTTGTTTTAAAGGAAGAGACCAATTTCTTTTCATCATATTCTTGTAGCTAATAGCAGAAGCATGGGATACAGGAGGCTTGTATCAAGTTGGCAGTTTTCCCCACTGGGGTATTTGGTCTGAATGGAATGGCAAGGTTAGTCTAAGGTTTGGCTTATGTATTTTTTATTCCTTTTAATTGATGTGGATGTTGTATCTTTTCTGTTTTCAAGCACTAAAATGTAACCTGATTTTGAACTCGGCAGATTTTTCAACCAAATCTGCTTTGTGAGAATTTTACTTTATGATCTGGATTGTTAGTTTTGGGACTACTAAATTAGTTTTCCTTTTCCTATTATGCATGCAATGTTTCTGCTCTTTCAAAGATTACATCTGCTATCATAACAATCTTTCAAATGATCGCTTTCATAACTGAATTAAGTTATTTATTTCCAAATTTGTTGTTTTGAGTATTTGTTTCGATTTGAAAGTTATGGAAATTACTTTGTACTTGTGATTTCTCCTTCCCTTTGTTCTTACTAGGAACAAAAATAATTTTTATGTTGCGACTTTTTAGTTCACAAGCACTATAAAGGAGAAAGTGTTAAGTTTTGATAATCCTCTTATTTTCCATCCTAACCTATTTTCAACTTTCGTTCTTTTTTTCCTTCTTTCCGTCCTTTTTTTTTCTTTTCCTTATTCTTAATTTTCCTTGTTTTGGACATCAGTTCAATGACGCTTACTTTTTCTCATCCTTTTAAATGCAGTACCGTGACATTGTGCGTCAGTTTATCAAAGGCACAGATGGGTTTTCTGGGGCTTTTGCTGAATGCCTTTGTGGAAGCCCTAATTTATATGCGGTATTCTTTTTTTTTTCATGAATACATGAAGTATCCAATCGGTTCCTCTGAGTAATTTAATTTATTGGCATTGTCACTTTACTTGGTAATACAATACAAGTGGTTCATTTACTTGCCAATATAGTATAAATTTGATGTGTCAATGTGCACATTTTGCACGCAGCGTAATTGTATTAATTTAGGAAATTTAGTTAATGGGAAATATAATTTTCAATCATTTTGTTGATTGATATGCTTCAGTTTGTCCATGTTCTTCATGTTCCCTGGAGAACAGGCATCTCTCATTGCCATTGAATCTTATTGTTTTTTTTTTTTCAAACACAATATGTTGTACCAGGAAGGAGGGAGGAGACCATGGAACAGCATCAACTTTGTCTGTGCACATGATGGTTTTACTTTGGCCGATTTGGTGACTTACAATGAGAAACATAACTTGGCAAATGGGGAAGACAATAACGATGGAGAAAGTCATAACAATAGCTGGAATTGTGGAGAGGTAATTTTTCGCATTTAATTAATTTGTGTGTATAGTAAACTAGAAGCATTCATATGCAATGTATATCTGCAATTGGCACGTGGCTATCTAATTGCTGCCGACCTCTGCAATTATATTCCAAACATTATACGTGAAACTAAATGTTGAACATTTTCCTTAAAGCTAGTAATTAGTTTCCATGGTTAGCATGATTCCTAATCCACAGGATTGTAATTATAGATTTATAGGAGTTATATTTTTCCTTACTGAGACCTATCAGTGTGTATATATTTCTCTGTATTTCTTCATGTTAATATAGAAGATTATTCTCTTCAAATCTTCACTAATTTAATTCCTGTGATTCTAGAAAAAAAAATGTAAAACTGGAGGAAAAAAAAAGCATTAACAAAAACAGGTCCAATAAACATAAAATTATGTATTAAGAAATAAATTTTGGTCAAAAAAAGGAGCAATTTATATGGGAACTTGAGGCTACAGATTGAAAGGAGAACTTGAAAGATTAATTACAACAAGTCGGGTAAACAGAGGCGGATGTAGGATCTAAAGGACGGGGTGGCCAAAAAGTAGTTATGAAGAAAATTATGAGTAAGAAAACATATTTATCATCTGTTTATATAAACAGTTTAAACTTGATAACAAAATAATCACAAAATGTAACATTAAAATATTGGAAGAATATGTTTTTCTTTAAGTACTGTAAAATATGTAAATTTTTTCTGAGCAAGTGAATTTATATTTTTTGGAAAAATATTTGGGGTGGCAAATATTTATAAATTTTTCTTCCTAACTTAAAATAATACATATAGTTAACTAAACTGAAAAAAAGGGCGTGGTTCTATATTTATTTCTGGGCATGCTGATAACTGTGCAGATGGATGACAAACTTATTTACTTAGAGTTTAAATTAAAAGTCCTATCAATACATTCAGATTTGTCAACCAGAAAATGTGCAAGCATAAACTCACTGAATAGACCACCTATATGTAGAAATTGTTATGGTGCTCCATTTTCAAGTTTAGAAGTAGGCAGAATTGGGCTGGGTTGTGAGGGTTGAATCCTGTTGTACTGGTAGTATTGGAGGCGGAGCTTGAGGTAGATCTGGTGGTGTACTTAAGATAACATGAGAGGCAAATTGGTTTTGCTCAGTTTATTCTTAAAGGTCTGTTAAAAGTATCAAACTTTGCCCATTGCTTTCTTGCACATCATTGGACACAGACACAAAACAATGTGAACATACCGAGAAGATTAAATACAAGGCATGACGGTAGAAAAAATATCTAAGAAAATATGTTGTTGTCCACAGAATACTTATACACTATACTATAATTCATCACATGAAAAACCTTATCATATTTTCTAACAGTACAAATGACTATACAAGCCGGCTATTTTTATTTTTGTCACCCATTTGTGAAACGTTGTTTCATATATTTTAATTTGATCATTCAAAGGTGGCATATACGGCTTTCTTATTTATGCTATATTTGTCAAATGGAATGCACAGGAAGGAGAGTTTACAAGTATTACTGTAAAGAGATTGAGGCAACGACAAATGCGAAATTTCATTGTGAGTCTAATGGTTTCGCAGGTAAGATACGTACGTACATATATTTGCAATTGGTTCAGTTGTTATGATGTGCTTATTTACAGTTCCTAAGTTATTTTCTTTTGAATCTCTCAGTGGTTGTAATTCAATCAAATTAATATGGCTTTGAAGAGTAAGAATACCTTAGAATGCGGTTTTTAGAACAACATTTTGTTGTCAACTAATTATGCAAAGATTCAATCTCAGGAATACTAGCTTGAAGAATCAACATGTGATTCATTGTTAACTTGCTTTTCGGTTTGTTTTTATGTTTTTGCCTTGAGCATTTCTTGTCAATTTAAAATCACAAATGCTACTTATTGGTAGAGGAGTTTATTTGAAAATGGATTAGGGATTTTTTTACAGTTAGCAATATTTTAATGATACGATTCATCCATTTTCCAGATACAGACAAATCTTTCTACCTTCTTTATGCAACAAATTTTTCTACTTTAGTTATTGAATTCTGGTATATTGAAGATTGTAAATGGAATTTGAGCTTAGGATTCTAAAAACGAAGCAAAACGTTATGGATATAAATATTTGCTGATGCGGAAGTAATGTATTGTGTTATCTTTCTCTAGTTAACAATATTTTTTAGCTTGACCTATAAAGTACACCAATAAGCAAACACATGCGGTTTTTCCCATACCAGGGGGTTCCCATGATATACATGGGTGATGAATATGGCCATACAAAAGGAGGAAACAACAACACCTACTGCCATGACAACTATGTAAGTTTCTCTCCTTGTTATTCACTCTGCCCTTCAAAGTTTGACTTGTATCAATCTCTAATTGTCTACTTTAGCACAGATCAATTACTTCAGGTGGGATAAGAAGGAAGAGTTTTCAGGAGACTTCTTCAGATTTTGCCGCCTTATGACCAAATTTCGCCAGTAAGTTATTTGCCTTCATGATACTAATTCATGTTTCATCCGGTTTGGCCTCTTATTGTCCTATATTGTACAAGTTGATGACACCGGTTTGTTCTATCAGTGAATGTGAATCGCTTGGCTTAGACGACTTCCCCACCGCAGAAAGGCTGCAATGGCATGGTCATTCTCCTGGAAGGCCAGATTGGTCGGAGGCCAGCCGATTTGTGGCATTTACTTTGGTACGCTTTTCTAGCTGAGTTGCCATTTTACATATGCTTGCTACATCTTTTTTGTGTTGTGTGACATTTTTGTCCGTCTCATTGACTGCAAGAAGTTAAAAGACTAATGTTTCATAGATTTTTTAGCTTGTTATGGATGTCAAAATTGTCCTTTAATTCGTCATGTGAAGTTGAAAAATAGTATAAGCAGTGTTATTTATGCCCCCATTTCTGGATTTGGCTTCGAACTTGCGAGAATTATTGAACTTCAATACAAAAGAATGAGAACTTCTTTGGGCAGAATGTTCGAAGTCAATAATGTTTCATACATTTTTAGCTTGTTATGGATATAAAAAATTGTCTTAATCGTGGTTGAACAATGATTTCATGGATTGAACATTCACAAACCTCTTCAATCAGCTATTGTAAACTACTGTTGATTGAATAGCAGAGATGCCTGTTGCCTTTTGTCTTATAGCCTTAATTTCAGTGATGTGATTATTTCTGAACATCGATCCAGGTTGACTCTGTAAAGGGCGAGATCTACATAGCTTTTAATGCTCACCACTTGCCAGTCACTGTCTCATTGCCGGAACGACCGGGTTACAGATGGGAGCCTCTGGTGGACACCGGCAAGGCCGCGCCTTTCGACTACCTGTCAAGTGATCTCCCAGAAAGAGAAATTGCTGTAAGACAGTATGCACATTTCCTTGATGCCAACTTATATCCCATGCTTAGTTATTCTTCCACTGTTCTTCTCCTCTCCCCCGACAGTAATATATAAAGCTTAAAAGGAAGGCTAGCTCATGAGAACGAACCAGACTGAATGCTCATTTTCTTAGATTTGTATATGCAAAGATGGAGGTAAATTCCACGATATTTAGAGCATAATTGCGGAAGATTAATAAAAGCATATTATATTTTTCATTCTGTGGTTGTGATGAAGCATATTTTCTTATGCACTCTTTGGCCATGTGATGTCGAACTTGGTTCCCACAAAATGTCAAGACCTTTATTTTTCATTTGCCTCAAACGTTGTATCTCTATACAACTATTTATTTTTCTTCTTTCCAACAATCTTATTTTATTCAAACACTGATTTCTTCCTTAATTTCTCACATGATATTACACGTTTAACATCATTAAATTTAATATAGGTCATATTTAATATGTTGATTCGTTTATTATACGTTTGAAACACAACACGATTGTATCGTTTCAGTACGCTGCACGATTATCTCGTTACGCGAAAGAAGTTGATAAAAATACGTATACGTAATTAAAACACAGGTACATTCAATTTTCATGTTTTCCATGCAGATGCACACATCTAACACATGAGCTCATTTATGTCAAACTCTCCTAAGAGTGTCATATAAACGTAATGTATTGTATCAAAAATTGACAACTCTGCATATTCGTGAGTTTGTGTAGAATCATTCGAATCAATATTGTTAAAAGGTCTAAGAAAAAAATAAATAAATACAACTTTTATAACTACAAAGAATAACTTCATACCTACCACTCATAAGTAAACTACTATGCCTCTATTTATCAAGTTTGGATTATAACAACTCAGTCAGTTCCACATTCCCTACAGTAAACACAATGGATATACAATACACATGCCAATAAGTTAAAAGGTCAATCTGATAATACAACCAAAAATGTAATTGCCACTCATAGGTAAGGTTGCATGAATGATCTCTGGCCTCCCAAGCTTAGCTATTTGGTAAAACACTTCAATCTCCTGCAACGTATGTTTTCTCTGCATAATACTTCTTCTCGCTTTCCGACTTCTTGGCATTTCGTTTCTGAATTAACCACCACGGTAATGAAACATCATAAGAATTCTCAGAGAGAAAAAGAAAACTTAGCATTTGCCATGTTTATGCATTGAAGTGAAAACAATCGTAGAAATCTTGCAGACCAAAAATCTTGATTCCCAAGCATATATATACAAGTTATATGAGCAACAGGGACATAAACTGATACACATAGCCATAGTAACAGGAGGGGTATAGTATATTAACTAACTTTGACATAAAAATTTTCGCAAAGATGGCCCGCGCAGCTCACAAATTGAAGAGCAAAAAACTAAAAATCCCATTAATACAGAAAGAATGAAGTTGAGTAAACAATTTTGGAGTGGCTTTTGCTTAAATGTGATTCAATCGCCAAGCATACGTATTAAATAAATGCAGAGAAGATCCAATTTTTCTCACAGATTTGTCAAGCCATAAAAACATATAAGAGGTCTTTTGCACCAAAATAAGTGTAGCAAATAAACAAAATTACCACATAAGCGTTGTGATTTGCAACGATCCTTTGTGCTACTGAAGTGGTTGTTATATTTTTGGGGCTTTCAAGTACCCGGAAAATTCCCATGCTCTTTGGAACTGCATATCGTTCATTGTCATCCTGCGTTAAATACAACCTTGTCGTATGATTTTCCAACTGTCCAAATAAAATTGAATGTAGATGGAATCGCAAATACAAGAGAGACCAAAGCTCAAGTACTCAAAAAAAAAAGAAAACACTTGAAAATGAAAAGATCATCTTACAGGTAAACTGGAGTTTCTTTCTGCAATTGTCCCACGCACAACCAAGGATATGTTGAAAGTTGTTATCTGATGATACAGCAAAAGAATTGGCACAGTAGTAATAATGATAACGTAAACCATATTTACAGCAAAATGCTTTCGTTACACACAAAAGAAAGTAAACCAATTGACTTTAATCCCAGGTGCTATTCCTATGGTCCAACACTGAAGTCACCCCAAATACTTAACGAGCAGGTAATGATAGCCGAATTTGAGATTGAGGGTCTGTTTGATAAAATTGAAAATTAAGTACTGGAAAAATAAGTGCTGAATTTTAAGTACTGAAAATTAAAAGTACTGAATCTGTTTGTAAAAATTGTTTGATAATATCTAAAAAATAGACACTGAATACTTTAATTTTTTAATAAAAATATTGATAAAAATAAAAATATAGAGATAAAAATAAAAAAGTCCATTATGCATGAGATAATCTTTCAAATTAAGTTGAAAAATATAACACACAACACTATAATTAGTTATTGAACATTTTAAGTTGAAACTTTTAACTTAAAAAAATAAGTAGCTTTTAACTTAATCTGTTAAATTAAGCAGTTATCCTCTATTTATTATCAAACGCACTTAAAATCATTAAGCAATTAATCTTTTAAACTAAGTGCTTAATTATAGTTTATCAAACACCTCCTGAATGTTAGTTATCCATTTTGTGAGTTAATTAATTAAGGTTTGCATCAAAGTCTTCTTAGAGTAGTACATATATCATATTTCCAAACATTTCTCCAATAATTTGTTCTAGACAATATCATTTTGATGAACTAAATGAGCTATAGATGGATAGACAGAGGAAAGAGAGTCTACCATTCATGCTTTAGGTAGCTAATTCTAAGAGCCAAGCTCAAACACAAGATTTATGTTCCCTCAAACAGCATGCACATCTGAAATATTGTCTACAGACAGACTCTTGTAATAAATTTTAATGCTTTATGGGCACATCTTTTTGTCAAAGTTTGTAGGGAGCTGTACACATGAAGTGATGTCCCCAATGAACAACGATAAAACAGCAAAGTTATTATGCATTGGGCAAATGTAAAACAAGATCTCCCAAAAACCCTTGCATCCCAGCCATTAAATAAGACTGACTAAAGAATATAGAAAATAGCCTACCACGTCCTTTGAAACCTCCCAAGGTGCACCAATGATAACTTCATCAACATAACGACAAGCAAGTACACTCAGACTCCGCTCATGAAGATGCATGATTGGATAGTTCTTTCCTCTGTGTTCTCTGCATGAAATGACAGATCATTATTCTACTCAAAAAAAATGAAAAACAGCAACAAAATCTAACAGAAAGCTTTACAAACTAAGAATATAACGATCAGATTAAGTAAAGCAAAAAACTGAATAAAAATGAGATTACCTCACAATCTGATCAGTGTGGAGTCCAACCAGTAAAAAGTCACCAAGCTGCCTAGCCTTCCTGAGAATCTGATAATGGGTGACACAAAGAAACAGGTAAAGCTACATCTGAAGAATGGAAGTATAGGCAACCACATGGCAGGATTAAAGCTAAAGGTTAGATTAATACATCATTTAAAATTATACATGTCCATCGAGTAGGCATGAAGTGATCAGGGTGGGAAACCACCTTTCTGAGAGAAATTCATTCATGATCCCAGCAAAACAGCAAGGGTAAACAACATTGAGTCTCTCATGTCATCATAATTTGAGAATGCAACCAATTCAACTTGAAAATCCATTCTAATCTAACTGACCTGTGCTCTTGACACAATTGGACATAAAGCCTAAGAAAGATGTGACAGCACAACAGGATATCAGTGAGAAAACTGTTTTTAGTTTTGATTAAATCAGAAAGAAGTTTTTCGACATGAATGACAATAATACATGATTGATGTAGAACCATACAGTAACATCAAGAACCACCAAGGAAATGCTTTGAGTTGGGTGCAACAAATATGGTTTTGAAGCTTTAGCATCAACGTAAAATGACAAATATTAACTCAACAATTAGACTTCACATCCAATTAATCACATTAAAAAATGGAGAGAAAAATCCAGATCTTAATACCTCCACATGTCCAGCATGGAAGAGATCAAAAGCCCCATCAATGTACACAACTCGAGCATTTGGTGCAGGGCCCTGAGATTGGATGGAGAAAAGAAGGGTCTATAAAGAAAGAACATGAAAGACAAAGCCATCCAGATTTACTAATGCATTTACTCTTAAAATCGGCATTACATATCGAACAAATGTCAGTAACAACATTCCATCCTATTCTTTAGCCGCTTAAAATATGCAAATTATTGTTGTATTTGTACCTTCCCATTTGAAAACTGCACAATTCTGCGAGAAGTTGGCAGAAACTGAGATATTTGGGAACTTTTAGATTTGCTTCCTTTATGAGTACCAGTATTAGAAGATACGTCATCATGATCTTCACAACCTTTTCCAATCTTCATAGCAGTAAGTATCCTTCCTACAATCAAATAAATGTCTTAATTAGTAACAGAACACCATTAGCTTTCCATAAACTGAAGCGACGGACGGTGAACTGAAAAAATGAAATTACATTATCCTGAAAAGGAGATCAATGCATTTTCATGCAATGCAGTAAGCACATTACAGTTTACACCTCCCAATAGTTCAACAACTAATAGCAAATGATAAAACCATATGAGACTAAATTCCAGCCTTCATGAAAATATAGATATTTCTTCCACAATAATACAAGATAGCAGAACGAAGAATTAGTACCTACAATATCTGTACTGGAGACACCTTCAGTTCGTTTAATTTGCTTATACCGACCAGCTTTCTTGGCCAAAGCATACGCATCAGTTCCATCAGGAAGCAAGCAAGGATCATCCCCATGAATGATATAATCGATTTTATGTTCATTGAAAAGCTTGTGCATGAATTGCTCTGTAATTGCATATGGAGCATTGGCTATGACTTCATCCACCCACTTCAATCCGCTAACAAGAGCCAACCTGTAACAAATGTTCCATTAATCATTATTCAAATTACATATTTCACATTCTAAATTCAAATTCGACTATTCATTCACAATCAAACACCCCCCATTTCACATGTGAATTTAACTCCAACAATTATTTCCATCATCAAAATCCTCATGAAAAAACAAACGAAATCGCAATTTCATCCAATTACATTCACAAATCAATACAAGGCACCAAAATTGAAAGCGAACTATTCATTTCCGAAATCAAAGAAGCTCAAAGAACACAACCCGAATCGCGAAATGATAATCAGAAACAAAAAAAAAGAGTAAAAGTATACCTCTCATCCATGGACAAAACGGGAGGGCCTTTATTAGCAATAATCTCCTCATCACTAACAACACCAACAACCAACTGATGACCCAAATCCTTAGCTTGTCTCAAAGCATTCGCATGTCCATAATGCATGAGATCAAAGCAGCCATCCATATAAACCCTGACAGTCTTGTTGTTTTTGACACATTACCTCTTCGAGAAAAAACCGAAAGCAAGATCCGTCCAGAAAAAAGGGAGTGAGAAATAGCTGGTGGAGAGGCCCAACAAAGCAGCCGTCAACATAAGGCCGCCGAAAAGGTGAGGGTGGTGATACACTCCGTCCCAGATCCACCCGTTGCTCTCGTACTCCATTGGGCCCCCACCCACTCCGACGGGAATGCCGGAGAAAATGCCAACCTTTTCTTCTCTTCCCCTGCAGAATAGAGGAGAAGAGTGGCTTTGGTTGTTAGATTAGCGTTTGTGATGAGAGGAGGGACAGGACAGTCTTTGAGAGGAAATATCTCAACTTTATTTTATTCCCACCAATAATATAGGCCTTTAAGATTCTGCTTTCCTAACCCTCCCCAGCCCTTTCTGTTTTATCAGTAGTCATTACTTACTCGTCCTGTCAATTCGGGTCGACAAATTGGATTCGTGTGAGTTAACATGACATGTTAACTTTTTTAATATTTTTTTAGTTTGAGTCCCGGTATTTCGACTTATTGGGTCGAGACTAATTCGGTTTGGAGAGGAGTTCTGGGTGGGTAGGTTTCATTCTCCTCCCAAGCAGCGTTGTGAGGATTGAATCACAGTCTGTCCTACCAAGTTCAGTCTCAATTACCGCTGAGTTATGACATGCTTGGTTAACATGACATGCTAACTTGATTGACTTAAACCTAAACTTGACTCAATTAATAAATGGATCAAAAAATAAAACTCAAACTTAATTCATTTAATAAATGAGTTGACAGTTCAACTCATTAAACTGACACAATTAGATAAGGTTCTAAGGATGACAGCTTCTAACCTAATAACACGATTAAAGTGCACACGATTAAACACAAATAAGTGACACGAATTCAGTTTTTGTAGAGTTTGTCATAAATAATAATATTCAAAAAAAATCGCGAACATTATTGATCGATTAAATTGACACGAATTTTTATATTTATTTATATAGATTAATAGGTTAAATGAGTTAAAAATTATATTATTTAGTATATCTTGTCTCAAAATTCAAATATAAATTCTCTTGGATATACATTTTTAAATATATGGTTTTTTTTTTGACAACATATGGTTTCATTTAATTTTTTTCATATTTTTATAGTAAATTTTTGTATATGTTTTAAATATTTTAGTTTTTAAAATTAGTAGTAAATTTTTAATGGGTCATAATAGATCGTATTCGAGTCGTGTCGGATTTACTTGTTTAACCAAATGTTTAATAGGTCCCAAATCCATTTACACCATTCCAAACCCGCATAATTTTGTGTCAGGTCATGTCGAATTGACGAGTCAAGTTCTGCCATGTCTAATCATTATTACCCTTCTTCTTCCTTCAACTTCAACTCAACTCTACTAGTGTGTTTGGATGAATAGCACAATATATAAAGGTAAGAAATGGTAACATTTGCCCTTCTTTCTCTCTAAATCTTACACTCCAAATTGAAGAATAAAGGACGTAACATTATTTTTTGTATAGAAGAAATTACTTAAAATAACCTATCTTTATATGTAACGCCCCGAAAATTCGTCCATTTTAAATTGGAATAATGATTATGAATGGGAATGATATTGGTGTGTTTGTGTTGTTGATTCCTCGCATGTGCTGAGGAAGTTGTGTAAGCTGTAGTTGGAACCAAAGAAATGAACGTTCATATGCTTGGATGAAGATATAAAGGATGAATTGATGTATGTTTGGGTGTTAGATAAGGTTTAGTTCAATGTTAATTGATGTTAAATGAGTTGACATAATAGTTATTATAAGTGGTAAGCATGTATGTATATGTATATGCATGTTAGGGATCGAAAGAGGTCGGGAAAGGCGAACTGCAGCAGTCTGAAGTCAGTTAACGTATGTTAACTTGCTAGATAAGGTACGTTAGTGTATTTTTGAGGGAATAACGTACGTTATTCCCATGAATAGTGTACATTATTCAATGCTGGCAGCCCAAAAGTTGAATTTTGTAACGTACGTTAATTTGGATAATAAACATACGTTATCGGGACTCTGGACATGTCATTAAATGTCCGAAAACAACTTAAAACGGGACATAACTCCCTCCCAACAACCAAAACTCTCTCTCAACTTCCAAACCATCATTCTTTGACCTTTCAAACATCAAACCTACCGATAAACCTCAGAATTTCAGCGGATTAGCAGCGCATTCATCCTCAAATCGAGTCCTCCTCCCTCTAGGTTTCCAAGTGATGGGAATCAAGGTAAATCCTCAATCTCGAGCTGAAATGTGATGGAAAATAGGTACATTTGGTAGGGTTTTGATAGGTTTTCAATATAGAACATGATTCTATAAGCCTTTAACCCTAAAACATACGATTTGGTGAGGTTTAAGAGATTAGGGTTTTAGGAAAGTTTTGGGATTTGGGTAGAAATCTGTATGGGAGGTTGAAACAAAGTACATTGTGTGTTAAATGATGAAAAATGTGATTATAATCTTGTAGGTAACGACATTCGAAACTCGACACGGGAATCGGGCGACCGATCGAACCTCGGAGCCCGAGGTAAGTGCTTTTGCCACTTACTTTGATGTGATTGACCTATGAATGATTGTTCAATGTATTCATAATTATTTCTTAGTGTGAATTGAAATGAGGTTGTGTTGGAAAGAATGTAAGTGTGTGTTATTTGTAAGATGCTTACTAATGAGAATGGCCTTGTTTATATATTGGCTTATTGGAATGAATGCTACGTGTTGTGGTTGTGATCTTTATGATGAAAGGATGATGTATGCTTGATAACCATAGTGTTGAGAAATGGTATAATGGTGTTAAGAGTTTCTTGAAGAAACATTATGGCAAGATGTTGAATGGAACTTTGAATGTTTGAACTTACATTGTGGCATGGGATAAAGGCATAGCACGAGCATTATTGTATGTTCATGCTTTGCACAAAAGAAATGGAACTTTGGTTCACAATGGAGCTTCGGCTCACAAATGGAGCTTCGGTTCACAATGGAACTTCGGTTCACAATGGAGCTTCGGCTAACAAATGGAGCTTCTGCTCACAAATGAGGAAGAGAGTTGACTCTCTCTTACAATAGGGCTCCGGAGCACGTGCATTATATGTGGATTGCATTAACATATTCATAAATGCATTCACTCATTGTTTAGTATTGATGTTTATGCAAGAGAATTCGAAAGGGCGAAAGGCCTAAATGAATATATGTGTTCACGAGATTTAATGCGGTAATTGCATATGTGAATATGATTATGGATTGAATAGATTGAAAATGTGGGTTGATGATGTGTGTAATTGGCCAAATGTTGTGATCATGTATAGGAAATGAATGTATAAATGGTGTGGAATGTTGGATTGGTATGATAAGTGTTGATATAGTTGTGGTGGTCATTTGGTTAAGTAAGTATATGGAAGATTGCATGAAATGATGAATGATATGAACTTTGAGATTTATGATTGTGGTTTTGACCCTAAAAGGGTATGTTGATTTCATGTGAATGGTTAATTGATATGATTGTGTTAAATGACATGTATTATGTTGTGGTTAAGTGCCAAGAAAGTTATGGTGGCTTGTGTTTGATAAGGTATGTTATGGGTATGTGTATGAGTTGTGTAATGGTGTCTTGGATGCTTGTGCGGATGGTTATGAATATATGTTTGATTGTGGTTAGTGTGTGGAATTATGTGTTTAATGGTTAAATGTGATGAATTGGATGAATATGGGAGTTGTATGTGTGCCTTGAAGGTTGTTTGGTATGCTAAGTGTTAAATGAATAAGTGTATGAATGAAATAAGACTTAATAACGTACGTTATCTATGGTAATAACGTACGTTAACTAACTAAACATACGTTAATTTGTGTTTGGCATATGTTATTCATAGCTGCAATTTAGGGAAAGAATAACGTACGTTACCTAGGGTATAAACCTACGTTATTTTGTCCAGAAAACCTAATTTTGACCTGAATAACATACTAAGGCATATCTAAACGATCCTAATAATTCTGCAGGTTTCCTCAACACATAAAATACATTATAAACTTGTATGAGACATGTTAACTTTGCCTTGTGTGAAAGTCTAAGGGTAGACTTAATAGATTGTATGTGGTGGAGGCTAGGCCGCAGAGGCCGAAGACTCTCCTGCACCTCAGTATAGAAACAACACTGAGGGAAAGCTTACTGAGTATTAAAAATACTCACATGTGTTTTGCTGAAATGTGTGCAGATCGACAGTAGCTGGTGCTGGGACGTACTTTTGCTAGAACTTGCACGTGTGATACCTTGCTGATAATAGGTCGGCTCCTAGAGATTTTTGGAGATTCATACTTTTGCATTTTGTATAGCCATACATATGTCAGTATAGGCTTTTAGCACTTGCATTCTTTTAAACCAAAAATCATATGCTTCTGCATATTGATATTTATTTTGTATTGAGGTTGGTTTAAGGAAATGCATGTGCTACTCTTTATATATATATCTATATTTCTTTATCTATTCTCTTGATTTGATTTGAGTTGATGCTTAAAAAGAAAAAAATGGGTGCAAAAATCTTATTTATTTTGAAAATGAACTTTCTGAAAATGGGGTTCATATTTAGTGGTATCAGAGCGGAGATTAAATTCCCTGCGGACTGTACCAAAAACTTGTTTTCATTGCATCATTTTTCATGAAACTAAAGTTTTTAAATGATGATTTGGATAGGATGGAGCATATAGAAGATGTATCACACGAGGTTCCCACCGAGTCTCAGGAGTCCATACAGGGACAAGGATCAGTCCCAGGACACGGAGTACCACCTGCACCTGGGGGAGCACCATTTGCACCCGGTGTTATACCTTTTGACCCCGCACATGCCCAGTTCTATTCATGCTATGTTGCTATAGCTGCTAGGCCAGCAGGGCGATCAGCAGGGAAGCTAGCAGGGTGGCCAACAGAGGGCACAACTGGGAGGCCAACAGAGGGAGGGCCTCGATATTGATAGAAATTTCTTTAAAGTGCGCAAGCAAGGCGCCAAGACATTTGAGGGGACTACTAATCCCGCAGATGCTGAGGATTGGCTTCGGCAGACAAAGCGGATCCTTAATTGGTGTAGGTACACGCCAGAGCAGAAGTTGAGGTACATTACCTCATTGTTGGATAAGGACGTTTGGTACTGGTGGAAGGCAGTCCTCGGGAGCCAGAATGACCCGCCTACACTCACTTGGGCAGACTTCCAGAGAGATTTTGACGAGAAATATACCCCAGAGCACTATCGTAGTAGGAAAAAGATAGAGTTCCTAGACCTGAAGTAGAAAGACTTGACTGTAGCGGAGTATGAGGCACAGTTTACCATACTCTCCAGTATGTGCCGAAGGATGTAGCCACTGATGTCCAGAGGAGGGACAAGTTTGAGAGGGGGTTGCGGTTTAATATCTGCACCTGCATTGCTATGAAGGTCCCTACTTATCAATTACTTGTGGAGACAACCTTAAGAGCTGAGGAGCTGTTGGCTAAGGAGGGTCGTGCGGAGAGCCCGTGACAGAAGAAGGTAGGTAGTTCTAGTGCTACCAGAGGGTAGTAGCGAACAGATTTTGGGCCTCCTAGGAGTACCAGTAGAGGAGGTAGCCGTTAGAGAGTTGGATTTGGGAGCAGGGGGTGTCTCACTTTTAGACCTCCTACTTCTAGACAGTAGAGTACTGGAGGACACACTGGGGTAGACACTTCTCAGCTATGCTATTATTGCAACAAGCCATGACACATGATGAAGTTCTGCTTCGCTAAGGCCAGAGATGAAGGTAGGGAAGTATCAGGACAGAGTAGCGTGGCTGATAACATAGGAGCTCCTGCTATTAATGGAGGCAGAGGCAGAGGCGGTAGGACTACGAGTACCGCATCGACGGGCAGAGGAGTTACACAGACTGCAGCTGCGTCTCAGGCACGTGTGTATGCTATGACACATGTTGGGACCACAACTAATCCAGATATGACCACCGGTATGATATCCATTTCTGCACATCATACTTTTATATTGATCGATCTTAGATCCACTTATTGTGTCGTGAGTGAGTCTATTGTAGAACAACGTGGTAGTAGTGTGAGGCAAATGAATTGCCTAGAAAGGACTTGAGAAACTTGGGAGGAATCTAATTAGGAAGTGTATGAGTGTTTTTCCATGATTAGAGAAAAATACCTCGAGTGGTGCATGGGTTAAGGCCACACAACGATCGAAATGAGTGAACTTGACTGACTCGAAGACTGGTTAAGTAAGGTGGGGATAAAAGATAAGGTGAGAATCGGGAACTTAGATAAGGAAATAACTCTATTGTCCAGAATCAATAGTGACATGTGAGAGAAAGTACTAAGTACAGAAATTAACAAAAGGTAACGCTTGCTAATGATAATTGGAAACTATGGTAAGATACGTTAGGGATTGAATTATGAGTGATTTATTGAGGTTGTTATCGCTCGTTGTTCCTCTTGAAGGTAGTGCCAGAGTTGTATTTGTATGAGGAAGTGCATTCTTTGGCTTCTTACGTAATTCTTGACCAATGGTAGGATATTTCTTGTAATTTTTCATACATGTTTTGCATCATTGCATTTTATTCTTATGCGTACGTACACAAATCACAAATCATACTTCTTGTTTACCTACCTTGGGCTGGTATTACTGGATAGATGGGAGATCGCGGGCATACATATATATGTATATGTATTGCGAGAGTTAAACGAGAGAGAGGTTGGAACAGGTGGAATGGGAGACTATATTTTGGTTATTCATGTGAGGTAAGTAAAAGGGTGTGGAACCATAATTCGAGAGTAAATGTGTGTATTTGTTGAAAGAGATGAAATAGGTTTAAAAGGGGTGTTCGTGCGAAAAATGAGTGAAACGTGGTGAATGTTCGCTTGCCACGAGTAGGCTATTCATGAATAAGTGTGTCTGCATAATGTGTGCAAGGAATAATAACGATAAAGGAGAGAAAAACATAAATGTGTATATCAATATATATATGAATTGTGAGATTATTGACAAATTGTGAATATGGTTGAATTTAGCTAATATGAGAAGGTTAGTAAAATGCCTGAGTGTGGGAGGTGTAAGAATGTTAATGATAGACTATACTCGTGTATGATTATGAAAATGGGAACCTTAAGGTCCTTATGTGTGAATTGTATGCGATTGAACATGTAAGTTAAGAAGAAATTGATTTAATTCGAACTATAACCTGATATGGAAGTAGAGAAAACCAAAAGACACGTTAATAATAAGTAACATGTTTGCTTGTGTTTGCCTTAAGCGTGAGAACTAAAATTTAAAGGTGTGGATTATAATCATGGATGGAAGTGAATCGAACTTAAAAGTGTGTATTTCTTAATAGTATGGTAGATTCTTGTCGGTTGACTAAGCTGATAACTTGATGCCGGAATGTGGAGTCGAGTGGGTTGAAAACCTAACTTGCTTCAATTTTGGGGACGAAATTTCTGAAAGGGGGAGAGTCGTAATGCCTCAAAAATTCGTCCATTTTAAATTGGAATAATGATTATGAATGGGAATGATATTGGTGTGTTTGTGTTGTTGATTACTCGCATGTGCCGAGGAAGTTGTGTAAGCTGTAGTTGGAACCAAAGAAATGAATGTTCATATGCTTGGATGAAGATATAAAGGATGAATTGTGTGAAACTCATTTTTAAATACCGATTTCCCTGATAAACAGTATAATTTATAGAAATAATACGAAATCAAATCTAAAAAGAGAGGAGAAAGAAAATAAAAGATATATACACGCTGTATTAATCAAAACACTGGCCCAAATCTGTTACATTTTAAAAACAAAACACGAGCAGAAGCAAATAAGTTTAAAAACATATCAAACTCAAAAGTTACGTGTATATACATAAATGTACAACATGTACAAGTCCAAAATATCAAAAATGAAAACTGGAGATCGACCTCTGACGTAAGCTCTAGAAGTACTGATCAGCTCTGGATCCAGTGACAGGCATTTACATACGATCTGTACAATCATTTAAAACAATATCGGGGTGAGTATAAACAATACTCAGTAAGTATTCTTAGTTTTAAACATAAATGATGTGCATGGAAAAGCATAAATTAGCACGAGGACGTGCGTATCTATCTTGTCCCTAGGCATCCCCGTATGGCAGACAAACAAAACAATCCACACAGGTATCAAAACAACACATAACTCAACTATATTGCATACAACAATATCAATAGATGGCAAATCATCGTCCACACAGGAATCACGTATTTATTTCGAAAATGAACTTTCTGAAAATGGGGTTCACATTATACCTTTTATAAAAAATAGCCCGAACTATAAAAGTTATCATCATATATCGTAAACTTTTATTATTGTATCAAAAATGATATTTTGTTAACTACTTACTAAATATGGAAGTTAAATTGTCATGATTTATTGACTTTTACATTAGATTACATCTAATTACAAGCATAAACTCATCTTTAAAATTTAATTTTTCAACTCCTTTTTGTTGGATCAAGGGTGATCAACATTAAGTCCCGGATCTTGTTTGATAATGGTTAAACTTGTTAAATCAATATGGAATAAGTTGTAGCAGAAATTAGATGGATTTTCCCAGTATAACGTTCCTTAAATCATACGTAATGAACGTTATTCAAGCTTCAAACAGGACAACGGATGAATTCCCAGGCTAATGTTCATTAGTAAATATGTAACGTTCATTAATTAAAAGTTACGTTCATTAAAGGTTTAGTAATGAACGTTAGCAAAGATGGAAGAATGCTTAAAAGTTACGTTTATTTTCAACGCCCTGGAAATTTTTCGTCGATAAATAACGTTAAATTATTGAAATAATAATAATAATATATGGTTGAAATAAGGTTGATATAAGGTTGATATGAAAATGAATTAGAAAAATAAAATAAATAAATAAATAAAAATTTATTTTTCGGAATAAGGAAGAACGCGGACTCAAACGA
>CANYCX013583062.1:0-20250 GCA_948193385.1 Breynia disticha f. nivosa
TCAAGCGGTTTGATTTTGAAATTGAGAGGGAGAGTGGTAAGGCCGTGTTTGGCTGTATGGTAGAACTTAAACTTACAATTTTCCTTTAAAAACACTCAAATAAAAGATGTCTCTTTAACACGACTGTTTTGAAATGATTCCCAAAAATACCACCTATATATAATATATATTTTTTATCTTTTTTTTTGTTTTTTTCTCTCTCCTCTCTCTCTCTCCCCTCCTCCTCCCTCCCCTCCCTTCCCTTCCTCCCTCGTCACTCTCCCTCGCTGCTCCCCCTCCTCCGTCCCCTTCCTCCCTCTCCTCCCCCTCCTCCTCCGCCACTCGTTTCCTCCCCCTCCCCGACGGTCTCCCCACCCTCCTCCCTCTCCTCTCTCCCCTCCCCTCCTCTCGTCGACGCCTCCCACCATCGTCCCTCTCCTCCCCCATCTCCTCCCCCTCCCACGCGACAGTCGTCTCCCCTCCCCCTGTCTTTTTTCACTGACGAGAGACGGCAGATTTTGGAAAGGGGGAAAAATTAGGGT
Organism: Breynia disticha f. nivosa; assembly: GCA_948193385.1. Taxonomy (NCBI): domain Eukaryota; kingdom Viridiplantae; phylum Streptophyta; class Magnoliopsida; order Malpighiales; family Phyllanthaceae; genus Breynia; species Breynia disticha. The sequence continues at coordinate 522 of CANYCX013583062.1, forward strand.
TTGTGGGTGTTTAGTGGTATATATATAAGCTGTTATTTTAGGGAATAAAATTGTTTTAGGTGTTATTTTTGGGATTTATTTCTAAAGATCCGAATTGTGGAAAGTGATATTTTAAATGTGTATAGATGTGTAAATTGACCTAGGTTTGTTCTGGATTTTGTGGGGTGGGTTTTGCATTTTACTGGGTTCGAAACAAACAGAGCTTCATTAGGGGTTTTTACAGTGGTAATAACTCACAAAGGCTCTTTAGAGTTTGATTTTGTGATAACGACATATAAGTTTTATAAATTATAAATTTAACCATTTTTAGTTTTTATATTGTGATAATGACAATTTTAAGATTTAATATTGTAAACATATATAGCTACTTTTTATGTGAACTTATTTGTTTATTATATATGATATCAGTTAATTTTTTTGTTAACATATATTTGTGAACATATTTCTCACTTATACAATATGAACAAATAATTTTTAATATTAATATTGTAAACTTTTTAAATATTAATATTGTAAACTTTGTTTAAATATAGTTTTACAATTTGTTGAACTTTGTATCAATATGTTTCTGTGAACCTTTGTAAGCTTACGAAGAGAAATTGGTAATCGGTTATTTTTCTAATATGGATTGTTTCATTAGTTATATCTGTAATTTACTAAATTTGAGTGTTATTTTCACAACTGAATCTTGTACTTTTGTTAAATTTTTCCTGTTTACACAGTATACAACCTCCAACACTAAAAAATTCAAATATAATGTTACATGTAAAACAGTTTTAATATATCTTTCATTTATCTATTTTTTTCATAATTATCCAATAAAAAAGTTATATGGAGTAGTTTGTTTTTTAAAGAGATAGTTATTTTGGAAATAGGGTGAATAAGTGGAGTATGTACGAATATAACAAATTTTATTGAAGGGATAATTATATAAATATAAACTTTTTAATGAATGTATATATATTTGTAATTCGCTTTTTAAAATATATTTTTTTTAATTTTACTACTCATGCTTTTTCAATAATACATACAATAACTTTCTAATAACTTCCCACTATGTTAAAAATGAATACTAATTTTTGGGCTTTCTAATTGTGAAAAAATTCCTTTATTGAATGAATTATAATTACGATGTTAGCATCTTTTGTATGATCATGTACACATTTAACATTTTATTTTTAATATAGTAGTTTTTTAAATTTAACCTCCATGTATTATAAAAAAAATCATTCATTACTACTCTTAAAAATTTTAATTAACTTTCACATATGTTATAATTGAAAGTTGTGTATTTATGAAAAAAAAATCCCTTTTTTATTTTTTAAAATGTCCTTTTAGACTTTTAAATATTAGTACTATTTTTTATTGTATCTTGTATGAAATTGACTTTTTGTGAATTTAAACTTGATATAAATTTCATATAAACTTCGTATAAACTTAACATATACATTTAAACATTTTTTTTGTGGTCGTTCGATACAACTAAAATAAATCTGAACAATTGATTTGTTCAGTAAAAATACAATTTTAATTTTACGTAATATACATTTTCAATTAGATTAAAAAGAGACAACCAACGACCTCTTAGTTCAGTGGTAATGGGGGCTGAACTTGGTAGGGCGGACCACGGTTCGATCCCCCGCAACGTCGATTGGAAGGGAAATGAACCTTAACCCCCAACTCCTTTCCGAACCGAATTAGTCTCGGTCCAATGGATCAAGGATACCGGGGCTTGACCAAAAAAAGAGATTAAAAAGAGACGCCAATGAGTTACCTCTTAACGGGACTCGTATTAAAATTTTACATACTTAATACTAGGAATAAAAATAAAGTAGAAATAAAGATGGGATCATGTCCGATAGTACGTGAAATGGGGCCAGGCAGTCGTCTAGTCAAGTAAATCTGCAGAAGCTGGTCTGCCGTTTTGTTCAGTTGTGATTAGTAAAACAGTGTCGTTTCAGTTTGAGCTTCCTAGTACATTCGCCCACATAAATATTTGGTCGCTCTTAAGTAATAGTAATGTTCTTCACTCCTCTTCCAAGTTTTCTTTGCAAAAATGCCCTTTTTTATGTTTTATTTTCCATAATGATGGTGTTTTGAACTTAAAATATATATAATCTTCATTGAAAATAGTGTATTTAGACTTAAGAATGACAAAAAATACTTTATTAGATAAATAAATTAATATATTTGCCGGCCTAAAGCAATTTTTTTTACAAACATGATATTACCTAGCTATAATTGTTTGAGAGGATACACGTCTTATTGTATCGTGTTCATACTCTTATCCTATCTGTTTGTGAGGGTACACGTAATGAGATATCATTTGTAGTTTTAGGTAACATTTTACCAATTTTTATTCATATTTTCAAAGATCATTTTTATCCAATTTTTATACATAAAATCACATGTACGTTAGGTAACTAAATGTGACAACTCTGTTGCACGACTAGATATGTTTGGCGGAAGGTTTAAGTTCCACATAAACTTGTATGGGTTATAAGTGGATCAACGTATTTATGACACACCAATAAACGAATTATCAAATAAATAATTGTCTATTATTTGAATTGACCAGTTTAATTCAATTATATAAACATGTAATATGTAAATACTAAATAGTTAGGACCCATTCATTTATTATTTCTTTAAATTGTGTGTTTTTTAATGGATTATATGCATTTAATCATATAAACATGTCAAACATCATATCAAAACATATAAATTAACTTGATCGTGACGTGTTTTGCATATAATAAAGAGTTGTTTTCAAGTTGAAAAGTTATGACATGTTTAATCGTGTCATTTCAATGGATCGAGATAACATGAATATAACGACATCATGATACGAATTGCTAAGATAATATACTATTTTAACATTATATTTTGCTAAAGTTTAATTCCTTTAAATATTGTTTAATTTTAAGTTTAATAATATCTAAAAAACAATTAAAAAATTCCTCAAACTCCAAAAAGATTTCATAATTTTGTAAACTCCATGTGTTTATTTTCCTTTCAAATCATTAAAACATCCCTATTTTGTTTGGGTCGATCACTTCACAGCTTCCTCTATATGTCACAATTCGAATTGACGCATTATAATTGTGTTATTAATTTTTATATTAAATAATATTATTTATAATATAAATACTGTAAAAATTAAATTTATAATATTTATATCATATCTAATCATTTACTTTTAATCGTATTATTTGGTTAGAAACTTTCGATCTCTTACTCACTATCATCTCAAAACAAAACAAAAAAGAAATATCAGACAAAACATGGATGGCAGAAGAGAACATGTGGTCCTCACATTCTTTCACTTTTTTTCCCCTCCCAACTATTTTCCCCACCTCAAATCACATTTCCCTCTTGTTTACACTATCAACCTTTTCTTTTGCCATTTGGAACCATAAAGTCTCTCTCTTTCTTGACTTCAACTTCAAGCAAACACCACCATGGAGGCAAAAGGCAAAGTGATGGTTGTCAAGAAAGAGGTGAGTGGTGAGGAAGAGTGGTCTGATGAGGAAGGGTTTGAAGTGAAACAAGTGATGAATGGTTATGGTGATGAGAGTGATCAAAGTGGGTACAAAAAGATGAGAGCTTTAAGTGGTGGAAAGAAAGTTTCAAGTGGTGGGAATTTGAAGAGTTGTCAAGCTGACAACTGTAATGTTGACTTGAATGATTCTAAGGTTTATCATAGAAGACATAAGGTTTGTGAGTTTCATGCTAAAGCTCAAGTTGTTCTTGTTGGTGGAATTAGACAAAGATTTTGTCAGCAATGTAGCAGGTTGGAAGTTTAGATAATTCAACAGTTTCATCTTGTGTAGATTAAAGATTCTGTCTTTTTCTTATTAGCCATTTTGATTTTAGTTGAATCTAGCATTAGTGAATTATTATTGGTAGGTTATAAAGATTCTTGGGTTGATCTTATCTTGGTACAAAGTGATTGGAAGTTCATGTTTGTTTCTTGTGTCCTAATTATTGCTCTTGATCTGAATTTTGGTGGACTTTTAGGAGACATTTGGTTTATTCCTTTTAATCTCTCTGGTTTTTTGGTGGCAATTCTATTTTTGGAACTGTAAAGTGGATTACATTTAAAGTTATCTCAAGTTCTTTTTGTTTAAGGGTATCTTTGCACTAGCTTATTGTTTATTTCCTTTTCTTGCAATATTGGTTTTTCTCTGAAAAAAAAAATAAATGAGGAACTTTATGTGTTTTCTCATGTATGTTTGTGGTTAAGTTTCAGTATTGAATAGAAGCAATATAGGACTTGACTAGAGAAGAACTAAAAGACTACCATTTTTAAGACTTTTCCTTTGAGATTTGACAAATTTGTATTCAATGGTTTATTGAGGAACAAATCTGTGCATATGGAGGAAAAAGAGTCCTGAAAGTGTCTGACTTTTTGTAAATTAAAGTACTTTTACGTGGAAGGAGACAGTTTAATTTAATGTTACAAAATAGTTGAAAGTTGGTTCTGTAACAGTCAATTCCATTGTCAGTTACTATTTGTTCTTAAAGCTCTTGTTATTCTGCTTATTTTAAAGTAATCTAAAGGTATTATGAACTGATTAATCAAATATTTATTGCTTAACAGTACATAAAATTCAACTTTGTTACGTTCTCACAAAATTTTGTTCTAAGCATACATTATTATATATATATAATGTGTATGTTATATTAATATGGAGTAGTAGTAGTTTATACTTAATCTGTACTGCATCCTTTGTTATATCTGAACTTTTGCAGAGTTTTTGTCATTTAGTTCTTGTAGTTGGATAAGATATTTTATATAGTTTATAGTTGGATAAGTGTCATAATCCTGTTTTATCTAGCAACTTTTGCTGTGAGTTGTTATTTGTTCTGTTATCTTCTGATAAAAGTACTAATCTTTCTCAAGAAAATTCCAAATTGGTATTCTTGATTTTGTAATTACTCGTCTGTGATTGCTGTTCTTGTTTCCCTGAGACACAAACTTGGCAAACTTCCAGTTTCTTGAATTGACTAAACTTTCCTGGCCTGATTTAGAAACTTTGTTTTGTAGGTTCCATGAACTTGCAGAATTTGACGACACGAAAAGAAGTTGCCGCAGGCGTTTAGCTGGACATAACGAGCGGCGCAGGAAGAACGCGGCCGAACCTAATGCAGAAAGCTCCGGCCGCGGGGGGTTGAGTACCGATTTGAACGATATGGTTTGCGGACAGGTTGATGATAGGGGAAGAATCAAGATTACTATCCGAGATCACAACACTTACAAACACTTCCAAATCAGATAAGCTGATCATTCCCATGCTCTCTCTCTTCTGTCATCCTTGGGACATAGCTAGTTATTACTGCTAATCTTGTTCTGTACGAATGTTGCGGATTTAAGGTGTTTAGATTGAAATTGAACGGTCAAGTAGTGGCATTGGAGATGAATTCTGGTTGCAGAATTGCATCTTTGTGGCATGTATCTTAAGCAGATTCTCAAACTTGTGTGATTCTTATTGCAAGAGAAGCATTGCAGGTTTTAATAAGAGACCTATGTCTCCATCGGCCCGAAAATATCTTTATAGTAAGAGATTCTGATACTTCAAATATGAGTGGTGCCTCCACTGACTAATGTCAAATTTGTCGGTTAAGAGTATAATCATTGGCTTGCCGTAATGCCTCTATTGTAATATATTTTTAAGTTTGTCCCTGTTCTTAGGAATACTTGATAGGACATACTTGCCGCTTCTGTTGTGATAGAGATGACAATTAGATTCGATATCCACGAGGAACTATTCTTCGTTCTTGTTTTTACTAGTGATTCTCAGTTTAACCCTTGCAAGAGACGAGGACGAAAATTTTATGCGTATTATAATTCAATTCGCAAATAACATTGATGATTGAGAAATTTCTACATTAGGACTTCAAATAGTATATTTGTGTTTAAAATGCAAAATTCTCTTAACAATTAACATCATCTTTCAAGCAAAAATAATAGATGTTTATGCCCTCAAAGCAACTACCACATTAATATACAAAATGTCAATTCATATTCAACGTGTTGTAAATTTATCATATTATTTTTTAGCAAATATTATTATTTATAATATAAATATTATAGAAGCTAAATATATATTATATTATAATCATATATTTATAAATTATAATAACATAATAAAAATTTAGAAAATAAATTAGAAAAATGCAGTGATATAGAAGTTGTCAATTTATGAAGTGTATTAGTGGCATAAAGACTAGTCTTAGAGTATATAATAGTGCCCTAAAAGGGAAAGGCATAGGCTCACAAATTTAGGACCCATTTTCCAAGTTAAGGCATTGTCAAAATGTCTAATCATTTCCACTTTGTTCAAAAGTTGGAATTCAATGCAAGTTATGATTCCACCTCAATTTCATGCCCTAAACAAAGGGTCATTTTTTAGCGGACTTAATGCTATTCGATTTAACGAAAATAAATTTGAGTCTTTTATTTATTTAGTAAAAAACAGTTTTAATTTTACGTAATTAGTATAATTTTAATAAAATCAAGAAGAAAACTCATTGAGTCTGCTTTTAAAAAACTCATATTAAAATTTACCCTAAACACATTCTCTCAACACATACCATCTCTTCTCTTTCAATTATGAATGATAATTTGGCCATATAATACGATTAACGATTATACAATTAGATATGGTATGAGTGATACGATTTTAATTTTTATAAAATTGATGCTATAAATAATAATATTTGATAGAAAAATCACTGATACGATCATACTTCATCAACTCGAATTGTTACTCTTATTCTCAATTATTATGTTAAACCATTTGATTGATGTTTGATCAAAACAAATAAAAAAAGTTTGGATGTGGTAATAGAGAAATGTTCATTTTAAAAGAAATGTTTTTACATAATAATATAACATTATTTAATAAAATTAGAATACTAAGAATTTTTAAATGGTTTTATAAAAATTTATTATACCTAAATTTATTTTATTTATGTTTATTTAGTTGGGAATTTTTGCAATCAAGTGAATTGAATGAGAAAAAAACACCAAATTGCATTCAAGAAAAGGAGAGAGAAGGCAAATGGGGCTAACATGTCCTACTTTTGCTTGCCCCAACATTACATTCCTATGCCTGGAGTTTGTACTCCTTTATTTATTTTTTTAAAATAATGCTATTATTTCTTAAATAACTTTGACTAGTGTCTTAACTTTAAGGTTGACTCAGTTTCATATTATAAATTTAAAATAACCATATTTGTGTGTACACGAAAGAATTTATAGAATATATTTAAATAAATTTTATTGTGAAATATTTCATATATATATCATTAGAAAATAATACTTTATTAAAAAATCTAAATTTTTTACCTTTTAAAAGAATTATATTCTAACAAAATAAAACATTACAATTTGTGTCACATAATTATTAATGTAGTATATAAATAATGTATATCATCTGATAACTAATTGAATTATTTTAAATAAAATCATGAAAAATGTATTTACCACATAAAATCAACACAAAATTATTTTACTTACACATGATGAATAATTTAAGTTATTTATATAATTAAAAATACAAATAATTTTTATAAATTTTATATACAATAAAAATATACAAAATTTTACTCTACTAGTTATTCTAATTATATATATATATAATTAGTTTTTTTTTAACGAAACATAAAAAAATGAGAGTACACGCCGGTCCTACACAAGCAGTTTGCCACACCCGTCTCCGATCTCTCCGTAATTATTGACAGAAAATTTTATAAATAATAATAATAATGAAAAAATAAAAAAGAGGAGTGGCAATCCCATCAATTTTTCTCGCTTTGCTTCGTCGTCTCTTTCTTCATATACTTCACTTCGCATACACTCACTCTCTCCCACACAGATTCAATGCCACCTCAGAAAACGCCTGTTGATGAAGAAGACACTACCAACAATGGTGAAGATGCTTCTTTTCACCAAAATGGTAACTTAAAGCAACACTCTTTTTCTCAACAACGTGAAGATGAGGAAGAAGATGGTGAAGAGGAAGAAGATGGTGAAGAAGAGGAGGAAGAAGATGGAGGTAAGATGTTTGCAGTTTTTCGCTGTGGATTAGATGCTTGGGTCTGAGATATCATGGCGGCTCAGAGATAGTATGGTTTTTCGCTGTGAATTATTCTGGGTCAAAGATTCTGTGTTTTTGGCAGCAATAAAAGAAACAAAGATGGGAACTTTATCGTGGAGTTGTTTGTTAGTGCATTTGTTTTGTTTGAGTTGGTGTGTTTTGTGTGTATAATTGTGTGATTTGTTTCAACGGGTTCTTAAGGAACACAATCTTCTGAAGACGAAGAAGAAGCAGAAGCAGAAGATGATGATGAAGAAGCAGAAGAAGAAGAAGATGATGATGATGAGACTGAGAAACCTGAGTAATTCTTCTCTTCTTTCTTCATGTTTCTTTTCTAAAAGACATACACTTTGTTAGTGCACATGCTTTGTGAAGTTTCTTTGTTTTTTGTTAATAGCTGCTAGTTATGGCCTTATGGATTCTAGCCAAGAACATGGCCTACAAGTATTTGCTTGAGTATTAGCTAAAGTGTGGTCATATTTCGTAAAGTTGGTTGCTTTTCGTGTTTTAGTTTAGTTGGAGGAAATGTAGTTTCAGGCTCTTTCTAGGTTTAATGGATTTTTTTTTTCATTTGCATGTATTGTTTCATTGCATTGCTTCGCTCAAATGGTTTATAAATGGAAGGAAGGATAGAATTGTTTCTGTGCCTTTCGTTTTCCAGCATTCGGTTTGGGGAATGTTGAGTTTTTATAAGGGGAATTGATGCCATTGTCTTAGCAATTCATGAATGTTAGATTCATAAGCTTCTTTTAGTTGACCAATATTTCTACTTAACAGTCAGAATTGTTGCTAGAAAGTGCTGATTTATAGTTCATTTTTCTGTTATTGGTCTATTTGCTAGGATAGTTCTACCCTTCCAAGTTAGAGCTGATCAGAATAAAATGTTGCATGGTGTTATTAACAATTTATTCACTGATTCTTGCTTTGATATTATCTTGAAATGAATTTCGAGGGCCGGAAGTGATTGTGGTTTCTTTTGCAGATATGTCTTTGTTGAACTGCCAGAAATTCGTACAGACGTACAATGTCCGATTTGTCTAGGTGTTTGTTGCTTTATAAGTTCATATTATTTCCATCCTGTCTTATTGTTTTTGCGCTTTCAGTTACTTGACAATATTCTTCTCATAATCTTATCTATGGTTGACAGACCCCATTTGTTAATTGAATGTTAATCATGCCTTGTCTATACAGGGATCATAAAGAAAACACGGACTGTAATGGAATGCCTCCACCGCTTTTGCAGGGAATGCATCGACAAATCAATGCGAATGGGGTAAGACCGAAAGAATCTCTCTCAGCACTTGGTTTGCCTCATTACAAGTATCTCGTTTTGCCATCATGCCATTATTTATGCTGCTAAGATTAGTTATATTAATCAAATTGTCACTTGAACTGGTAACTTTTGGCAGCAATAATGAATGCCCTGCTTGTCGTACTCACTGTGCAAGTCGGCGTTCCCTTAGAGATGATCCAAACTATGATACCCTCATTGCAGCTTTATATCCTGATATTGACAAATTTGAAGAAGAGGTACTATCTGCTTAGTTAAGATACCCTGGTTCAATTTGTGATGCAGTTTTTTTGGTAAGATCAATACCCGTTGACTGAATCGAAGTTTTTTTTTCCAGGAATTGGCTTTTCATGAGGAGGAAAGGACTAGGAACAAGCAGGTTTGTGCATTCCAGTTTATTTTATTGCCTGCATAATTGTGATGGACCTTTAGCTGATTAATAATGATGCTAGAAAAGTAATATGTAGAGATCGCAGTAATAACTTTTCATCAAGTCCTTGATTCTTTCCTTGGACATGTGCAATCAGTGTTATCTGTATTCTGATTGGTAATGGGCAAAGAGGAGATATTTGGTTGGAGGAGACAAATGTGATTGTTCTAAACCATATGAATATCTTTCTGATTCTGATATGTCGAATTCTACCTATTTCATGTCAAAGGCTTAATTTCAGTGCTTTTGGACAGATACAAGCCTCGATTGCTCAGATATTTCAGAGACAAACAGAAGCACTGGGTCGGAGACGTGCTATAGGTAAAGAATCCTCCTCATTCATGACAAGACCACAACGTAATAGCCGGATTACAACAAGGCAGCGGCGAAGCAGTCGTGGGTCAGAATTTGGTGGATCTGAAGACAATGAAGAAGAAAATGATGATAACAGGGGAAAGGATTCATCTTCTGCTGATGAGCGCTCCACAGAAGTAAGGGCGAAAAAGCGAAGGAAACGATCTGGACCAAGACAATCTCAGCCTTCTTCATCGGTGGTGAATTCGGAAGGAACTGAAAATGATACTGAAGCTAGCAGGGAAAACAGAGGAATATCTCCTGGGCTTGTGTGGAATACAGAAATGCTTGCTTGGGGCAGGGGTGGTACCAGGAGTCACACAAGGCACGGAAATTCTGCTAACGGAAACAGCAAGAATGCTCGAAACACCCGTGTGTCCAAGTTGGTTGAGTATCTCAGAAGCTTAGAAGAGAAAAACGATGAGGTAAAGACACGTTTGAACTGTTCCTTAAGCTGCTATTAGTCACACATGTCATTCATTAGTTCTTTTCTCATATCTTTGCTAGTGTCCATAATCTATTAGTGGCTTAAAGGTTGATCAGGTTGTGCCAACTTCTGCCGTAGGTAATGAATGATGAATATCATTGTTATTTATCCGTCCTATTTGAATGAAGCTTTCTTCTTGGTTGCAGTTGGACATGCACCTGATGCTCGTTTCATTGGACAAACAAAAGATGCCAAGTTTGCGGCAGCCATATCTTTGCTGCCAGCCAAGTTTGTCAGTCAGACACCTTTGCGAGGTAAGATGCGCAAATTTAAAGAAGCATTTTCCCTTTCTTCTTTTTCGCTGTTCCTATCTGGTAAGATGTCATTGGATTTGACACCCATCAAATTTTGGACGCTATGAAGTGTAACCAAGAAAACTTGTATTCATGACATGGCATCTTGTATGAATGATGCAAGCGGTACCTGGCGCGCAGAGTGCATCCAGACTTAACGTGTTCCTTATTTTTTCACAGTACGTTGCGCACCAGACACCTCTGAGTGTGGAGGAAATCGAAATACTTCTAGTTAAAGGCAGGCACAGTTCCTGTAACAACAACCTATCTACTTCATCAATGGAGGAGCTTCTCATTTTGAAATCTCAGGATACTTTAGCAGGCCTTAAAGCTTACTGTGCCACTGGTAAAGATCAATTGGTGAGTAGCAAGCATTATTAGCACCATGAATAGCTTAAATATGTCTTCTCTCCACACATGTTCTGATATGTTTCTGTGGGCAATGCAGATTCTAGCATATCGTCAAAAGAGTTGATTGAGCTTTGTTCCTGCAAGTAAAACATCTTAACTTATCGGACGAGTGGACTCTTGTGTATATATTGAAGAGTTCGGAGGAATGTTGGACGGCAACTAGAAAGTTTCAGTTCTTAACCAAATTTATACCTCAAGATAGTATACGGAAAATTAGTTAGTTACAATTTATTCTTTCTGCAATTTTTTCGATGTTTTTTTTTGAGACTGCAAATTTTGGGTTTGAGAATCTTTGAAATGAATTATTTTACACCAAGGGCCAGTGCAGTTGAACTGTCAATTTTTGCAGTAAAATTGTTAATTTTTGACGTGATAACACGATTTGAATGCCCGTTTATGACACAACACGAACAATGGAAAGACCCAGATTGATAGCTTTGCTCTACGGACGGTAGTACGGTACCAATCGAAAGACCCAGATTGATAGCTTTGCACTATGGTACCAATTGAAAGACATGTCGCAACTGGATGACGAAATGAATTTTGGAATTTATTAACATTTTCTGAAGAGCACTGTTCATGAGGGTGCTGAAACCGTTAAAGGAACACTCAATTAATTTGTTGAATATCGTACGAAGTGTTTGAAATACAAGAAAGAAGGAAATACCATTTCGGCAATATTTCCAAAATGTATACTGTACATAATTCATTTGTGCATTACAAGAAAGAACCTAAGAAAAGAATGCCACAAAGTTCAAGAGTTCTTGAACATAATTCCATTTAACCAGCAAAAATGTCATCTCATGCAAGAAGCAGGGCTGGAGGAAAATGCATTCATCATCGTTGTTTTTCTTTCTTTTCTTCTAATGACCTGCAGATTCGGTGACTTTGGTTTGGTGGGTCCTTTGTTTGATCTGGAAAAGCCAAATTATGCAGCAACAATAATCAGTATGGAGAATTCTATTAAGAGAAACAAATGTTTGATGCAATTTCTTTGTTTGTTTACTTACTTTTGAGGACAGAATGGATGTTCAAAGTTTGGCACTGGCCTTGCATGAGGAACCATTGTTCTTCTCAGCTGTTTCAATGCCTTTTCTTCCTCAATCTGGCATAAAGAAGAGAAATTTCAGATGGATTTTGTTGCAAGATCTCTGTCAAGCTCGAAAATTTAAGGTAAGTGTGATGGATATACAGAACAGTAATTTTCAGAAAATCAATTCTGACATTCCTACCATCTTTGCAGCTTCACTCTCTTCTCTGTATCTCTTGTACAATTGTTCCTTCTCTTTTACTTTTTGATCAAATTCTGCTCTTTCTGAAGCTCGGTGTTCCACATGAAGATTAAATCCCTGAACTTGTATTAGCGGTTTGCGGATTTTCTCCGGTACTGGAATTGGATCCCTGCACAAAACATTGATGAGCATGAATGATCAAACTTTGAAAAACTCAAAAGCAAGTGCATTAAAATGTTAAGTTTAGAACAGATTAGTACTCTTTAAGAACTGGCTGTGCTTTAAATATCCTCATCTGGGCGGCTTCTCTCTCCATTCTCTCCCTATCCTCCCTTTCCCTTTCAATTTCCTCCTCATGTCTCACTAAACTTTCTAGTTGGAAAGGTTCTGGTTTTGTGCATAGTTTTGGCTCTGGTTTTGCTGGAATCTGTACATAAAAGCATGTGATTTGATATTAGTATGATTAAAGTAATTGACTAGTAATGAGAACCGATCAATTAAAAACACTAAGGCTAACATACCACAGGATAATCAGTTGTGTATGGATAGGGATTGGCCCTGGGAACTCTAGCCCGTTCTTCTTCAATCTGTTTGTGAACAAGCTCAAGAATGAATTTCTGTTCTTTTTCTGTCCCTCTTGCCTGAAGAAACAACAGCTAAGATGTAAAACATATCCTCACACAAAGAAACCATGCATTCTTCTATCAAACCAACAGAGAAAGAATGACCATACCTCAGTATGGAGACGAAATGGATTTGGAATTGTGTTTTTTGGAAGAGGATCGAGGGGAGGCTCTGAGTTCAGCGAGAGCTGGACCGAAAAATAACGATAAGCTATGATTGCGCGCGGGGGTGGAAATCTTGATAAGCTAAGAATATTGGCTAAATCAAGCACCATACCTTGTCAAACAAGTCAGCAAATGCAGGTGGAGGTGGGATCCTCTCTTTAGTGGCAAAGTGAAATTCCTGAGGTATTGTCACTTGTTTCTTTGTATTGCAGAAAATTCCCAGTTCTCCTTTACTTTCAAATATCTGCACATAACATACCACACATATATATTGGAAACTCATGCAGTATTCTACAACAAAGGTTGCAAATATGGTGACTTACCTTTTTATTCAAAGGTTTCGCCTTAAATTTGGGAATATTTTCTAATTCTTCTTTCTCGAGTTCTACAGAACTTTTTATCCTTGGTGGGCGAGCTCTCATAGATGTTTGAAGAACAGGAGTTTTAGGCTCTGTAAGATGAGGCTTCCAGTGATTATTCTGTCACACAGAGGGCAATTGTCAGTAAATATGAACTAGTTCGGCCAAGCTTGAAATGAATATTTGAATCTGACCTGATAAGAAGATGCCTCTGTTGACGCCACTGAAGCTGTTTCAGCATTCTGGATAGCCCTTGCAGTAGTCTCCAAATGAAACTCCTTTAAAAGAATGATTCAGCTATTTATCAGAAAAAAAAAACTTAAAAAAAAACTCTGTTAAAAATATCCTGCAAGGCCTACCTGGAACTCGACTGGCTTTGGTGAGCTTCTTGGGAATGGAGACAAAGCTGGAGCTTGAAAAATCTAAAGGAATATAAATTGCAGACATTATTTCAACTAAAACAGTTGGATAAAAAGAAGGAAACATATCAAATCATTTTAATGGAGAGCTAGTGATACCTTCTTGTTTAGGGGCCTGGCTTTGAATTTTGGCATTTTGGCCATCATCTCTTCTTCAAGTTCTGCAGAACTCTTTATTTTCACCAAGCGTGCCCTCTGAGATGTTTCGAATTCAGGCTCCTTAGGCCTTGTCAGTGACAGTTTAGGCTTCATCTGGATCACAGAATCAGCAACATCCTGAATGTTAAAATGAAGGAAAGAAAAGAGCAGGAAATAAAGTAAAGCCTGTTAAGTAGAACCGATTATGGTTTATCATTACATGTGAGGTTGAAGGTAAAGACATTTCTCTAGTGCTTGATTCAAACTTCTTCAACAACTCTGCAGTTGAAACAAATGGAGCTGGTGGCACTGCAGGTTCCCTAACATAAATCTTCGAAAAAAAATGAAAATTCTGATGAGTTAGTTTGAGATTTTTATAGAAAGAAACTAGCATATCAGCTTGGAACATTTGCCATGACTAACATACCTTTCTCTCCTCATTTGGTTTCTTGTTAGCAGTTGAGCACAAGCTGGGTGTTCTACTGCGAAGACCGAGTTTAGACTTGTGGAGCAATGGTTGTGGAGGCTTTAAATTAATGATCTGGGTTTAGAAAATCAGAAAGGACATGTTAGTAGCAGACGAAACTTTACTCTGCAACTTGAGTTTCTTAAAGCATCACAAGGCAATCATCATCACCTGTCTAGACTTTCCTTCATCTAGCTTCTGACGCTTAATGGCCTGGTTCTCATGAACATAACTTGGGGTTCCGGCAGCCTTTTTGCTGTTCGTTACTCTGAGAAATTAGGATCCAAAGCTTCGTAAACAAAGTCCATACAAATCAAATTTGTGCACAGAATAACTAAAAGAATATCTCCTCACTTTTTGGCACTTGCTGCTGCTGGTTTGACACCTTTAGCTTGAGAGGACTGCGATTGAATCTTAGACTTCAATGCTGAGGGATTCCTAACCAAACCAGCTATAAGCTTAGCAGATCGGTGCTTTTTGGAATTAGTTATTGTGTGACCATTTTGAGAAGTAGCCATTGGCTGCGGGGTGGAGCAAACTTCAGTTTTTCCTGAATCTTTACCCTCAACAGATTCACTTTTTATACTAGAACCACTCCTAAACAAAGAGACGAAGAATGAAAATTGAAATCGATTGATTATTAAACAAATCAAAGAACCAAAAAATTTAATAATTAACTACCAACCTGTTATCGACTGTACTGCAAGTAGCATCCTCTTTGAGATCATCCCCTTCCTTTTCTTCCTTAGCCTCAATAATTGAGGTCTTCGCCTCCGTAGTTTCGGCTGCTGGTGTTACCTTGGCGGCGGATTGAGACTCCGAGGAGCAACAATTATCTGCAGAATCTGACGATTCCGGAACCTGCAACGTAGGAATAACATATTAAACTAGAACATTACTGCAAAACTATATATTTGATTGTGGATAAAGTTCTAAGTACCTTGGCAGAATTCTCATCAGCTTCACTGAAATCACACAAACTTTCCGTCTTAATCGACCTCCCGGTCTTAATTCTCGGCATAAAAGCTGCACAAAAAAGGCCAAAACCATTTTTATACAAACCCAATAACTCAATAGAACTTTTCAATCATTTTATAATTTCTCTTGCAACAATCCACAAACTTCATTTCAAAACTCCAAAATGGAACCAAACAAGATCATTACCATTTTATAAAAGAAATTAAACAACAAAAATGCATCAAAATCACGAAAAGACTATGAATTTTTCCAATTTCTCACACAAAAAATGCAATCCCAAATAGAACTCCATAAATCCTAAAAATAATCATACACGTACGAGAAGGGGCGTAAGCAAGAGCAGTCTCAAACCACAACTCCGCATTTCTCAACTCATCCTCAGACTCCTCTATCATAAAATCAAAAAACCGCGGAGCGGAAAATTCGTACTTCTCATCCATCAAAATCGCCCCTATTTCTCCGCTCCTTGCTTCCTCCGCCATCAAAATTGTGCACTTTGTCTGTAAAGTGTAAAAGGTCAAGCGTTTGGTTTTGGGGTTTGGATTTGTCAATGAAAGAGAAGTATAAAAGTTGTGAAGAGGTGTTTTAACGGTCGAAATTTTTTAAATTTAGGGTTCTGTGTAATACTAATAACGGTTTGTTCCCAACGGCTATCATTTTTTTCTTTTGTGCGCATAAACGGTGTCGTTTTAGTTATTTCTTTTTCTTTCTTTTTTTAATTTTAATTTTTTTTAATTTTAGTTAGATGTTAGGATAGCCCACGAGCTAAGAATAGAGAGTCTCTGTTTGAATTGGCAAACCAGCAGGTCTTGGCTTGTATGCCTCCCCTGATGCTATGATAGAACTAATGATCGAACTCTGCACCTTCAATGTGCTGGCTGATCCCTTTACCGCTAAACCTATGAACGAAGGGTTCATTTTACTTGTTTCTGTTAATAAATTGTAAAATTGAAATATTATAGTTAAATCAAAATTGAAGTTTTTTTTGTGTGAGGTGAAAGGATTTAGTTTTTATTAACTTAATATTATAGTGAATCAAAATATTTTTTTTCAAAGATATAGTATGTATTATATTTATTTCTCTTAGATTTTAATGAAACAAGTTTTCAAAAATGAAATGAAAATGGTTATCCTATTTCAATGTTTTTGTGTTGAGAGGAATTAATTAAGAACTTAGATAATTGACTTAGAATGAGAAATTCATTAGCTTGGAGAAAAATTCTTGTAACAAGTTTCAGGGTTGATGAAAAAATGCAATTATTTCCTCCAAATATACACGTATTTTAGTGACCGCGTTTTAGCTACTACGTGGTCGTCTTTTTTAGTCCGAGTCCCGATATCTCAATTCATTGAGCCAAGATTAATCCACTTCGGGGAGAAGTTCTAAGTGGTTAGGTTTCATTCCCCTCCCAAGCGGCATTGTGGGGATCGAACCGCAATCTGTCCTACCAAGTTCAGTCTCAATTATCATTGAACCAAAGCACGCTTAGTCTATTAAGTGGTCGTTATTTTAACTACTACGTTATCTCTAATATATTTTATTGATTTAGCAATTATTTTAACGACTACGTGATTGCTAGATATGCAGAATCTTATAACAAAATATCTTTCGTGAAAGCAAGCAAGACACTAATTAGAGATTGAGTGGGGTTTAAGATTTCAAAATAAAAACATTTTAGGGAAGATTTGTATGATTTCAGTCGTAGCTTAATCTAAATATAAGAATCAAACACCGGAGTTGTCAAGAAAACATGGAGGAATCACTCTTTCATGATGCTTCACGCCAAAATCTGTCCAAAATTCTAGCAAAAACATCACCATTTCAAGGACCATGATAACTGCATGATACCTCCAAAACATTTCATATAAATTCTACTGCAGAAACATGTTCATCATAAACATAAAAGACACCACCATCTTCATCATCATCAATGGCGAAACTTGCATGGTTTGTAGTACTAGTTCTTCTGCTCTCAGGATCCAACATGGTTCAATCTGTCACGTCGGGATGCGAGCGAATTTTCGAGTACTTCCCTTCCTGCATGGAGTTCCTGATGGGGATATCTTACGAACCAACAAAGAAATGTTGCGGCCATATTGAGAAACTTAACATATTGGCTAAGCACAAAGCTGGACCTCGATGGCTTTGTTGGTGCATTCAGATGATGGTTAAAGGATCGCAGCCTCCACTTAAAGCTTCCCGGATCCAAGCTCTTCCTCCCATGTGCCATACTCATCTCAGTTTCCCAATTTCTGAAAGCATGGATTGTGACCAGTAAGTCTGTATGCTTCTCTCTATCAAACTGATATATTTAAAGTCAGAGCCGGAAGCAACGGGAGCGAGGAAGCAGCCGCCCTCCTTTGTCGTGCATACCTATAGTCCTGATACTTTTACCGCATATCACCACTATTTTTTTTCCTGTAGTAGTTTTGACTCGACCATTTTTACTTTTATTGAAAAATTTTCTGAATCCGTCGCTCCGTTTTGTAGCTGATACATGTTTTTACTTTTGCAGGGTAACCAAAGTGTATGGGAATTCGACAGAGAACTTTGGATTATAAAGGAGCTAATATGAAAAAGATGTAATGAACTGATTTATGTAACAATGTTGTAAGCAAAGAACACAGTTGGAGAATTAATAAATTTCGTTTGAAATAACATAAATATTTATATTTAAATTGATTGCACTGTTGGGATGCTTCATTGAAGAGGAGAAAAGAATGGAAAATACCATTATGTAGAGATCAAGAACTAGCCACTAACATACTCTATAATATTAAATAATAATTAATTGAAAAAATTATTATGTTAAAAAGTATAATTTAAAAATAATTTTTTTAGTTTAAATAATAACAAATTTACATTAACTTTAAATTAATATAACAATAAATTAAAAATAATATTTACACTTCAAATGCAAGTTTATTAAAGTTTTCAAATAAAATACTGGAAGGATGACTAGAACGTGAAGAGTAAAAAAATTAGAAAAAATTTAGTTAAGGTATTTATACTTAGGTGTTTTTAAGTTGTTGGACGGTGGATCGATTTGGATGAGAGTGAATTTTGAAAAATAAAAAACACCAACCATACTGTTCTTAATGGTTTGCTCTAAATTTAATCACTAATTAGTCAAAAGTCTGCGTTCAAGCGATTTTTTAGCACCAAAATATTTTTCGTGTAGTTTTATTTAATAATCAAAACAATAACTTAAAAAGTTGGTTAATATAAGAAAAATATTCAATATTTGATAAAAATTACTTGAGAAATTATATCACAATATAAATAGCAAAAAATATTATATTTTAAATTTTAATGATCATTTTAATTCATTTGAGAGATTATAATTTATAATTATTGGGTTGAGGAAAAAATTAAATTGCTTCTCTATGAATTTGATAAACTTAAATACATAATAGATATTGTTTAACCTAAATTCAAATTTTTTTTTTAAATCTATAAGTATATAAATATATTTAACGCGAGTTTAATAGAATATTTATTTCGAAGAGATTGAGGAGTTAAATAGATAGTAAATAGACAATACAAAAATTAGAAAAGTCTTTAAAACTATTAATTGTAATACTTAATATTAAATAAATAATTAATTAAATGTTCTTTAGAGTAAATAATACATACATTTCTTTCGAGTAAAATTTATACAACAGTAACAAATGAAGCACCAGGTGTGGATGGGTTCAACAGCTTATTTTTCCAGGAATGTTGGGATATTTTGGGGGACGATGTACAAGATGCCATTAAAGATTTCTTCACCACGGGAAAGCTTTTAAAGCAGGTTAATCATACCTCTCTGACCATTATTCCTAAAGTGTCAAACCCGCAGAGCATTGTTGATTATCGACCTATTTCTTGTTGCTCTACAATATATAAGATCATTACAAAGATATTATCAAATCGTCTACGGGTTGTTCTTCCTAAACTAGTTCATGCCAATCAATCTGCATTTGTTCAAGGACGTA
>CANYCX013583430.1:0-11535 GCA_948193385.1 Breynia disticha f. nivosa
TACTGAACATCAGAGGTGAATAAGTTGACTATAAATACAAGATGGAGAGTTTTAAAGAGGCCAAACTGCTTTTAAGGATGTGAGAACAGAAACTAGAAGACAATGAAGCCACCAAATAGAGATGTAAGAGACAGACAAGTCATGACCAACTAAAAGAAATGCATTTTGTTGTGGCATGTGCTTCTTGTCTTCCACATCTCTGCAACTCCTTTTATTTATTTTTCTTCTCGTATGGTTCGTCTTGAGCTTTTGGTTTTAATCTATAGAAAAAGAAGCACTAGGGTTAGTGATTTCAAATATAAGTGAATGCTGAGAGCTTTTGAACTCTTGTCTACAAACTATACAATAGCGAAATTTGAAAGTGTTAAAATGTTTGAAGACGACACGTTTTGTATAATATTTTGTAGCTTATGTGTTCTAAGCATAATTCTTTTTTAGTTCCTTTTTTTGCATAATTGTGACAATCTCTAAGGTTTTTATACATTGGTCCAAATTATGAGCTCTGTTAATGTTGTTAATAGGAAGTTTGTAATTGTTAAATAATTTAATTTTCTCGATCTTTAAAATTCTGAAATAACAGATGTTAAATAAGTAAAATTAACAAAAACTGAAATTAGAAATGAACAAGAAGCCTTTCACATTTTTCTTAGCTTAATCTTGTTAATTTATTACACAAGTAACATTTACTTTAAAAAAGGTCGTTAATATGGATAACATAGTGAAGTAATACAATGTTAGAAAGCGCCTATCAAGAAATGAATGGGAACAACATATGGGAAAAAAAATGTTTCACAACATTTTCATAGGGAAGCAACATGTGTTCTAGACAAAAGATACATAAAATATTTTTTATAGATAAAATACATAGAACATAAAAGCGATATGTTGCAAATTAAAATATTTTTTGTTGGTTAATGTTTTTTAAATAAGAAATAATCCAAAATAATATAAATTCCAAACTTCTTATCAAAAAACTCGTATTTTAATCTTATCATTCATGATTTTTTTTTAGTTTTGTATAAAAACTGGCACTCCGTTAAATTGGGAAAATTAAATTAAAATAAGGCATTTTTTTTATGTTAAGTTTTTTTTGTTAAATTTTTTATGTTAAGATTTTTTTTGAAGTAAAAACTTGTGTTTATTGCAAACTTTCAACTGACATTGACGATTATTTTTTTTAAATGATTACCTCGACTAATTCCTGAGAGTCATGAAAAAAAATAAAATAATTTTCCCAAGTTCGGATGATGTTGACAGTTTATTTCAAATAATTAGATCTAAAAATACAATAACAATAAATAGATTAAATTCATAATAATCATATGGTAATGCTTTGTGATTTTAACACTAATAAAGGGTTTGCAAACGCATTTCATGAAAAAAAATGGGAAAAAAACTTTTATCATTTCAAAATTTATCGTATTTATAAATGACATTTGGTATTAGTTAAATAACATATTTCCTTTTTCACTTTAATTAATATATTTTTTAAATTAAAAAAAGGTCAAAATTTAGATTTTTTTTAAGTTGTCTGTTTGTGTAGTTTGGTCCAGCCAAGTGGTGTAAAATTTAGGTTAAGTAGGAGCTTTGATTCACAGAGTTTCTTCAATTCCCGAAGATGTTGTACTCACAATATGCATCAATTTGTCTCTTACTACTTTGGCATTACAAGTTGCGCTGTTCTAACTCCTATGTATTTTCTTCACCACCCAATTAATTTCTCCTCCCCTCCTTTTTTATAGCTATTTATTACCGCAACACCATATTAATTATACATATAATTTTAAGAGCGTTCACATAAACTCACTGGGTGGGTGTTGGTTGAGTTGACAACTCAGTTCCTGTGAGATTTGACTTTGTGTACTATCAGGATCGAATTCCAACGGAGTCATCCTCATGAGGTAGGAGTCAAAGTCTCCCGCTTCGATCCTCATGAGTTTTCGCTAGACAATGACGTCAAGCAGAGCTTCAGATGAATGAATTTTGCAAAATGGCATTAGGTTATTTGTTGTGTGGTTGTTTTGTTCATGTCAAAACCGAAAAATAAAAATGGCACTAAACAATTATAATATCTAACATGGATAATAATTTGCATCACACTTTTTTACCACTTAATATTATTTATTCAATATAATTCATCCATTTTTAATTGCCCCATGGCATTTTTTAAGAAACTTCCATGTTTTAGGAAAAACATACTCATTAACTATACTAAACTTTATTTACTTTATTAATTATCTTATTTAACTATTAAATAAATTAAATAAAAATTTATATATTAAATTAGATAGTAAATTAAAAAAACAAATTAACTTATTAAGAAAATATAAATAAATTAAAATAAAATAAAATAGAAAAAAATTAAAAGTAAGTTATGGACGTCGGTGAGAGCACCACCAGTAAAGGGACGAAAAAAACCACCTGTTACAGGGAGTTCTTCTAGCTCCAGCCTGAATCCGTCCTTAACTTCAAGTGATAAAAAGTGCACGAATAAAGTCAGAAAATGTTAATACTTTGATAGAGTTCCACATGAAAGAAAAATAAACTTAAAATAATTGTCACAAAATAGCACTTAGGATATTCTAAAATAATTGTCACTTGTTATTTTTTTGTATTTTTTTCTAAAATACTCTCATAATAATTATCTGTTTTAATGATAGTTGCTTAATTTTTATCCAATTATACTCTAACTATACTATTTTCAATATCATTAATTAAGAGTAAATCAATAATAACTATATTTTTCTTAATATTTTCACTAATCTTTTTTTGACAAAAAATAATATATATATATATATATATATATATATATATATATATATAAAAGTGGAATTGTTATTCATACTACTAACAAAATTTCAATGAGAGTGATCGGCCACAACTATCATTGAAATCTTTTATTATACCGATTATATATGTGGAGATCTGAAAGCAGCCTATAACTCTATTAACAATACCTACCAAATGTGTATTGGTTCAGTGGTGTCTGGGGCTGAACTTGGTAGGGCGGACTGCGATCCGATCTCCCGCAACGCCGTTTGGGAGGGGAATAAAATCTAACCACCCAAGACCCTCCCCGAACCGGATTAGTCTCGACCCAGTGAATCGGGGATACGGGGCTCAGACAAAAAAAAATACCTACTAAGAATATCTAGCGAAGAGGACGCAAGGAAGCAGTCATGGCAAGGACTTGATAGCGAAATTGGAGAAAGCGCTCGAGTGTTTGTTCTACTTGTCCTCAACCTCATAACTTCACGTTGGTTAACAAGAATTATAGTTAACTGTCCTAGTCCGACATGGAGTACATATTTTATTCACAAAAACAGTTATAGTTATAGGGCAGGCGTGAAATCTAGGGCAAGCAAGCCACAGATTTCGGACACTTTTCAGTTGTCTCCTCCACCATGTTTTTACCACCTTTATTACACATCACCAAACACTACTCCGCACAAAATGGAAATGTAAACGAGTAATCATAG
This sequence comes from Breynia disticha f. nivosa, assembly GCA_948193385.1. Taxonomy (NCBI): domain Eukaryota; kingdom Viridiplantae; phylum Streptophyta; class Magnoliopsida; order Malpighiales; family Phyllanthaceae; genus Breynia; species Breynia disticha. The sequence continues at coordinate 3,480 of CANYCX013583430.1, forward strand.
AAAGGTAGAGCATGGCAGACAACACAGTTTTCCGAAGCTCAATCACGGAAGACTGCCAAGCAATCACACTGCAGCTGCTCCATATTGTGCGACCTGCCATTGCAGTGGCCTTCACTTGATTCTGACTCGTTATGAAGCACTCCATGATTGGCGAAGTGCTTCTGCGATCATGGCAAACAAAACTCTAACATGGTTTATTGCTTTCTCCTTTCACGCAATTAAACTCTATTCCATCATTAGAAGTTTCTTTTAGGGGATTAATATTTTCCTGAAACCAGTTTTGTTTTACATTAGTAAGCTAAAGCTCGAATAACACATTAACTTAATAATTTGTAAGCAAATATGGTTCTATTATATCTACTTTATACCACTTAATTATACAAGCACGTCTGTGGAGAAAAAGATCAATTACATATAACCAGGGATGGAAATGATGGGAGCAGGTGGAGGCACGTGTCCCCACCAGCCCCACCGGAACCCCTGTAATACGGGTTTCTATTTTGGTCTGTTCGCCACCGTAAATGAACAAAGAAATGAGAATAGGGAGAGTAAAAAAGTTGAGTAATGAATTAAATAAAGAAATAAACGATCTTCTTGTTCAATTTTACAAACAAAAGCCGATTCATTTATTTGTTGTACAAAATTGAAAACGAAACCAACAGATTTGAGAGAGATATCCAATTGCAGAGATGAAATAAGAGAGATAAAAAGACGATTAAGAAAGAACTCAATTTGAGTGAAATTTGGAAGAGAGATAAAGTGTGGGGTTTGTAACCAAAAAAATAAAGTGTAGGGTTTTGTAACCCACTTAAACACATGTATAAACTTAATTTATACTTCAATAATTATTCATATAAATTTAATTATTCATTTACAATCATTGCACTACATCATATAGTTACTTTAATAATTTCACTCAATATGTGATTTTCTCTGTTTTATTCATACATGTGCCAATAATTTAGTTTATTAACTTTTTTCCTTCAAACAACAATGAATTATAATCTTCTTTTCTTCGTAAAATCTTGCAAAATAATAAGACTAGAGGTCAAATATTTAATCTTCAATTATACTCTCACGCTCAAATCAATAATAGTTTTTGCAAAATAAATGTATAGAAAATATGTATCTAAAAAATTTGTTATTTATAAAAAAAAATAAGTGACATAATTATACATATAATTTAAATTAAACTTGGACTTAATTTACAGACATGTAATTTTAATTTAGGTTAAATAGGCCTAATGTATATGTAACACCAATTATAACAAATTGTTGATTTTAATAGTACTAGTTTAGTTAAGTATATCCTTCAATAATAGTTTTATTTTTTCATGCCTCTATTATAAAACTTTTCTGGATCCGTCCTTGCATATAACAGGTTTATTATAGTTTACTGCTGGTTTATAGTTTACATGTGTAAAAGTCAAGTTCATGGTTCGTGCAACAAATTGTGGAAATATAAAACCACCCAAATTACTAGTATAAGGTATATAACTCGTACCATTATAAATAATTTAATTTTTTTATATTTTTTTGATGTAAGATACATTCCCAACATATCTATTTAATGATAAAACTGGGTTTTTTTTCGGTGACTGCAATTATAATAAGAAGTGGCATGAAGCATGATGATATGAAAACTATTTGTTCTCTTGACATAAACAGAATCAACAGTTTCATTTCACTAGCAATAACAGAAGTACAGTATGGGTATTATATCCCACACAAACAGATCTGGAGAAGAATGAGCCTAGACAAGGTGTAGCTGCATGCGCAGATTTACGGACAAATAAAACTTGAACATCTTCTAGAGTTGTTAAAAAATGCCCATTGTATGAAATCAATAAACCAAACGAAAGTAAAATGCAAGTAAAAAAACTACAAAAGAAGTTGGCGATTTGCAATCGGTTATCCCCTCTTCCATCAACGTATTCTTCAATCAACCGCTCCATTGTTATCCATTGCATTAGTGTTCAGCTCCATTGTTATCCATAAGTTGAAACAGACGAAACTTGAAGAGAGAAAAAATAATGGCAAAATAGAAGGCCAACCATTACATTAGCATCTTTTATAAAAAAATTGTAAACCAACCTTTCTATTTAAGATCAACATAACCCTCTCAAATAAAATAAACAGTTGGATATCATAAATATGATGATACATTAACATTCAAAACCTTTGAGAAGATGACCCATTTTTCCCCATTGATCCAACCAATGTATATAAATCAAAGGACCTGAGCTGCAGTGTTCAGCTTTTCCGCAAGGCAGAGCTGCGTACGAGTTATACTTGACAAATATAGCAAAAGAAGTTGGTCCTGCACGAACGAAATGATTTTTCGGAACGGTTAGTTAAAAAGGAATTGTTGAATCATTTGAATACTTCAAATTTCAGCAGCATAGAATATAGAAATTGCAAATTATTACCTGGACACTGTCATTAACAAGCTTATCGAAGGCTACAGGTGGAAGCTTAGGAAGAGCAGCAACAGAATCTGATATAAATCTCCCTAAACTGTTATCTGGTGCAGTTCGTCCTTCCTGATGTGAAAAATATTACAGCCTCAAGACCTGGGCATCAATACATGTTATGATGAAAACAAAATTGGCAAAGGCATGTCCGCTTACCACAACATCATCAACGTATTTGTACACATCATCTATTAGAACTAATAGCCGCTGCATTGAGGCTTCCATTCCTTCCAAATCACTAGGAAGTTTGTCAACCGTTGTTCTCTTCAATATGTCAACTGAAATTGCGCACACATTTTCAGTTAGAATGACAATCTGATATTATATATTGACTGCCGAGGTATTGAACACATATTGCAGACAAAACAAAAGGAAAAAAGAACAGCAAAAGCCGATCTGTCTCTCTCAAACACATGAGATAAACACATTGACCTCAACAAAACTGAAGCTCAAAGCAGTACAATAACTATTTACTAATAAAAAAATTGAGTAAAAGAACAGCAAGTGAAGCAGAAAGCATGTTCTTATTTTTACTCAAGAATACTCTATTATAGAAAGGAAACGTAAACCACAATACTGGCAAAACTCAGGCTAGAACAGAACCTAACCCACACCCACACACAAAACTAATAGGTGCATGCTAATGCATATGGACGTATGCTTGGATAATAAAAAGGGAAAAAAAAAAAAGAGAATTCATAAGAAGATAGAAGTTGTAGTTATGTACATACATCCAACCCGTTCTGCTTCAATCATGCGAAGATCAAGAGGGATTTCATGAAATTGTGCAGCAAGTTGACGGTCACCAAGAGACAAATTAACAGAAACATAAGCTTTGATTGCAGCTTCTCCATTAGAAAATCGTGTATCCACTGTCAAATGAATAGGGTTGGGAACTTCTCTTGAATAGAATTCATGAATCAACGCACTTTCACCAGTAACTCCTAACCCAGTCGAATACCTGCAGAAACACAGATAAGCAACAACATAACATTATGAATAACTATCCAAAACAAATTAAATAAAATTCATCAACAAAACCTCAACAGATTCAACCATAGTACCATACAAAAACAATTAAAACTCATAGCTTCATTCAGATAATTCAACTATATGCACCGCACATGCGTTCGGATTCCACTGCACAGTTTTAAAATGATAACTAAAACAAGCGTCAAATTCACAAATATACCTTTAGGAATAGAATCTTCGAGAAAATACGGTGAGGATTTCAAAAACTGTAAAAACCTGTTATTATAAGCAGCTAAAAATTTCTCCTTCTTTATGTTGTTTGGATTTGACAATCAATTTCCTGAATAACCGCATAACAATCAACAGAAAATGATAAAAAGAAAGTATATGAAGAAAAAAAGAACAAGAGATATTATATGAAGAAAAAAAGAACAAGAGATATGAAAAAAGAGAAAAAGAGAGGATTATTGGTTATATAAGGGAATTTTACTAAAGGCTTTTGCCTAGCGAGAAGAAGCGTTTGAGAATGAGAAGAAGAAAGATAGGGCGTGAGAACAGAAAGTATCATTTAAATAACAATGGTATTTCTGGAAAAATTTTGCAAAAAGTGTTAAAATAGGAAGGACTTTCGATTGAATGAGAAAATAGGAAAATGGTCTTTTTAGGGTGGCAGCCCACGTACATTGTTCTACAAATAATGGATCCTAAAAGGAGAAGGAAGGATGGGCTTGCTGGAGCTAATAACGATACGGCTAACAAAGGTGATCTAGTGGGCCAAAGTGTTGAGAATTACTGAACTTCAAAAAAAGGACCAGAGCCAATGAGTCTGTTAAGCTGGAACTGTCGGTGTGTGGGCGGCCCAGCGACAGTTCAGGAACTCGCAGACGTAGTCCTTAAAAGAAAGCCTAATTTTCTGTTTCTTTGTGAGACGCACTCCAATAAGTCTAGGTTAGAGGGCCTTAAATTAAAGTTGGGAATGTGTGGACTTTTTGTTGTTGATAGTACAGGAAGAAGCGGTGGATTGGGTTTATTTTGGGACTTAAAATCTGGAGTCTCAGTTGTGGCTTTCTCAAATAGATTTATTGATGTAGAAGTTGAGATAGCAGACCAGAGAAAGTGGCGTATGACTTGTTACTGTAGCGTGCCAGAGCAAACTCGGAGAGTTGTGTCATGGGCGACTCTAAGAACATTATCAGAATCGTCATCGCTTCTAAGGGTGTGCTGCAGAGATTTTAATGATTTAAGATTCAAATAGGAGAAGTGGGGGGGCTCCTTATCCTGACCGCTCATTGAAGGGTTTTAATGACACACTACATACGGGGATGTGGATTGGAGGATTTAAGAGTCCATGGGGGAGAATTTACATGGGAAAGAGGATGAGGCAGTGAGCTTTGGGTCCGTGAAAAATTGGATGGGGATGTGGCGAATGACAACTGGATGGATAAATTTCTAAACTGTAAGGTATGTTCTCTACCCTCGGTGTCATCGAATCACTGTTTTTTTGTTTCTGGATCCTTTTTTGCAGGATTGCAGACAACATAAGAGGCAATTTAGGTTCGAAAATGCTTGGCTTGAAGAAGAGGAATGCGGTAGAATTGTTGAGCAAGAATGGAATAGAAGGCCGAGGGCTTGTATTTTAGATAGAATGAAGCGGTGCAGAAAGACGTTGGGGAATGGGGAAGGAGTAAATTTAGAGGCATGGACAGAAAGATAGAGGCCTTGCATGGTCAGCTAGAGTCACTCAGTTTAGGCACCGATGCGAGGAGTGTAGTAAGTCATAGAGAAGCACGAGGGAATATGCTCATTTACCGCAGCAAAGGGACGTACGTGTATTGGAGATAGAGGGCAAAATGGAATTGGGTTAGGGAAGGAGACCAAAATACAAAATTTTTCCATTACATGGCGTCTGTTAGAAGGAGAACCAATAGGATTGATAAGGTAAAAGTTGAAGAAGGAAATTGGAAATCAAAAGTGCCTGGGATAGATGGGGTAATTATTGATTACTTTAAGAAGTTGTTCTCGAGTAATGGTAGTAGGATCGATGAGGTGTGTGGTCTCATACAAAGGGGTATCTCGACAGAACAGAATGAGTCACTGCTTGCTCCTTTCAATGCAACAGAAATTCGGGAGGCACTCAACTCCATGCACCCGAACAAGGCGCCAGGAGTAGATGGCTTAAATCCTGCTTTCTTTCAACGTTACTGGAGTTCCTAGGGGAGGACCTAGTGAAATCATGTCTACAAATTCTTGAGGCAAGAGTTATGTCGGGGGAGCTCAACAAAACCAACATTGTGCTATTTCTGAAAAAAGAGGCGCCAGAAAGCATGGCAAATTGGCGACCCATTACTCTCTGCAATGTGATTTATAAAATCGTGGCGAAGATGCTAGCAAATAGGCTAAAACATGTGCTGAGTAGTGTGGTGTCCGAATCCCAGAGTGCATTTACACCAGGCAGATTGATCTTGGATAACATCCTTGTGGCATCGGAAATCCTACACTATCTAAAGAGGAAAAGACAAGGAAAAGTTGGTATTGCAGCGTTGAAAGTTGATATGAGCAAAGCTTATGATAGAGTAGATGGAGGTACTTGAATGCTATTATGATAGCAATGGGTTTTGACAGAAGATGGGTGCAACTTATAATTATGTGTGTCACAACAGTTTCATATAATGTAGTGGTAAATGGGGAGCTTTTGTGATCGATAATCCCACAGAGAGGGCTCAGGCAGGGAGACCCATTATCGCAATACCTCTTTATTCTATGAGTAGAGAGCTTGTCAGCATTGCTCAAAAATGGGGAAGCCAGGGGCGAGGTAACAGGATGCAAAATAGCAGTCCCAGCACCATCACTAACTCACATGTTTTTTTGAAGATGATTGCTTCCTCTTTTGGAAAGAAAACGTACAGCAGACAAGGGCGATTAAGGAGATTCTGAGGAAGTATGGAGACGCTTCGGGCCAAATGGTTAACTTTGCAAAATCTTTCGTCTTTTTTAGTAAGAATACTAGCATTGACGTCAAGGGAAATATCTGCCAACTTTTGCAAATTCCAGAGGCTAATGCTCAAGAGAAATATTTGGGGGTCCCTACAAATGTGGGAAGGAATAAACGTGTCTTATTTTGATACATGAAGGATAGAATAAGGAGGCAACTGTTATCTTGGGGAAATAGATTTCTCTCGAGGGCAGGGAAGGGATTACTACTCAAAGCAGTGGTACAAGCAATGCTAAATTACTTAATGAGTGTGTACCTCATGCCAAAGGACTTATGTGCAGAAATAGAGAGGATGATGAATTCCTTTTGGTGGGGAAGCAGAAAGGATAATAATGGCATTCACTGGCAAGCCTGGAACAGGCTTTGTAAGCCAAAAATGGTGGGCAGGTTGGGATTTCGTAGACTTCATGAATTTAACATGGCTCTAGTCACAAAGCAAGGATGGCAAATATTAACATCTCCAGAATCTCTTCTTGCGAGAGTTTTCAAAGCACGATACTTCTCAGACTGTTGTTTTCTTGATGCTAGCATCGGTGGGTCACCAAGTATGGTTTGGAGCGGAATCATGAAGGTTCTCCCTTTGATTAGAAAGAGTAGTATAAATATAATTAGAGATGGAACTTTGATCAGCGTATTTAGGGATCCATGGTTAGTTCATGAGGAAGACACATTTATCAAAACCTTCCCAAATGATGGATTAGAGGATATGGTGGTTGCTGATTTATTTGTGGCAGGGTGTAAAGATGGGACATGGATAAGATTGTGAACTTGTTCCCTGCTGATGAAGCCACGAAAATAATGTATATTCCCCTTAGCAATCGGGACGTTCGTGACAAGTGGAGCTGGAAGCAAGAGTTGAGGGGAGAGTTTTCGGTTAAGAGTGCTTACCAGACTCTCACGTTAATTGCAGCACCACAATATAATATGCAAGCTAGACCAATCTGGGGAAGGATATGGAAGTTGAATGTAGCGCCAAAGGTTAAAAATCTAATCTGGAGACTAGTTAATCACTGCCTTCCAACTAAGGAGGAGGTAAGGAGAAAACAAGTGGAAGTGGATGACCAATGTTTGCAGTGTCATAATGTTGTAGAATCGGTGAAGCATCTTTTCTGGGAGTGCACTGCAACATTGGAGGTTTGGAGGAGGTTTAATGTGGAGGTTAGGGGGGATTCTCTTGTGAGTTGGCTAGAAGAGGCACTTGGGCAGGTGGCCACGAACATGGGAGATAGAGTAGGCTGGATACTGTAGGGCATTTGGAGGAGAAGAAATTTGCTTTGCTGAGAGCGTAAGAACTTGGGGTTGGAAGAGATAGCAAGGATGATTAAGTTAATTGAGCTGTAATGGTCACTTAAAAATTCAAAAGTGTAGGAATAAGATTAGCTCTAGAAGGGGGGGTTGAATAGAGCTAATGAGTTTGAGAATTTTTTGCGGAAATAAAAATAAAATGACACACGATATAAAGTGGTTCGGATCAAACACCTACTCCACTACCTAAGTTCCTCACTTAGGATTTTGTCCAACACTTTCTATTACCTCACACTTGACTTACGGTTCAAGCTATCTCACAAAATACAACTTGATTTTCGGCTCAAGTCCTACCTAACAACTCAACTTGATT
>CANYCX013584604.1:0-12190 GCA_948193385.1 Breynia disticha f. nivosa
TTTTTTTTATTCATTTATTAATTTTATTTATCTAATTCATTTTCCAATCCACCTTATATCAACCATACATAAACTTTATTTATTAACTTTTAATTATCAATTTAAACGTCATTTATCGACGGAAAAATTTTCAGAATGTTACATTGTGTTAAAACCATTCCATAGCTTCCGAATGTTTATAACTTGATTTATATTTGGCCAAAAATTGGTCGGAGTTTTAATGAATGCATGTTTATTAATTTTTCCTATTCTCTTGGTTTACAAATCTACTTTTAAAAGAAAAAATGGTTGTCAAAATTATATAATTTATCCAAAAATGAACCCCTTAAATTTTGGCACGATAATTTTGTTATAGAGATCAATCTCCCTATTTCAAACACATGGGTATTGGATTCCATTTGTGGGTCACACATTTGTTCAAATATTGGTAGACTAAGAAATAAGAAAGAGTTGTTAAAGGTAAAGACAACTTACGTGTGAGGAACAGAGCAAAGAGTGTTGCCATCAAAATCAATGATTTCGAACTTTACCAAGTGGACTTGTTATTATGTTCTTATAAGATGTAGTAACATAATTTTAGTGTCTTGTCTAGATGTAAATGGATTCGATTTTATTATTCAAGATAATGTTATTAGTATTCATTTAAAAGGCATGTACTATGGCAATGGAATGCTAAGTAATGGCCTATATGTGCTAATCGTTCATGACACAATCTCTATCTATAAAAAAAATACCAAATGGTTACTTAAGTTTAGCGTCATCGTTTATGTACAAGTTTATGGGATGAAAGACTTCTATAAAAGGAAGTGTTTTATCCATTTGACTTAGAGTCTTATGTTAAATGTACATCTCATTTACAACGCAAAATGATAAAGTTCTATTTACAAGACTAGTCAAAGAATATGTGTACAATGGACCTAATACAAAGACTTGTATCTTTACCATAGAACATGTATGCTAAATAAAGGATAGAATACTTCATGAACTTAAAAGATGACAATAGTCTTAATGACTAAGTGTTCCTAAAGAAGTGTATAGATCCAAAACTTTTGAAGTTAAAGAGTTTATAATAAAGAAGAAAACCAACTTAACTAAAGTATTAGAACCATTCAATTGAATTGAGATGGTACATACATAAGTCAAATTGACTATCTTAGAGAATGTGAAATAAATTTTACAAACTCATTCCTCTAAGAATACCTTTAGAGAGTGGTATGTCTAAAAGGAAATGTTGATTGATATTCAACACAAGAAAGTCATGCAACTCTTCTAAAACCTCAATCCAAAATCATACCCTTAATATTGTTATGTCCTTACTAAATGTAACTTTAACATAACCCGAGAAAAGGACACTTCGAGCGATATAGTTGAACCATAAACTCAAGAATTTTTTTTCTAAGGGTTAGGATTGGAACCATAAAATAATACCCTCAATCATGTACGTTATTAATGTCTACCTTTCTTTGGCACTCCATGGTACTCTACTCATTATGTATATAGAGGAACCATTGCCCTTTATCATATCTATTTAGATCAAAGCTTTGTACCCACCAGTACATTATCTATCAAACAATAGAGAAAACTCTTATCCTCTCAATATATCCTCTAATATTCTCACTCAATATATATGGTGGAACCCTTGTCCTCCAACTATACCCAACAGTACATATAATACTGTACCCATTGGTACTCATATAATGTATCCATCGGTACTCATAACATTGTACCCACTGGTACCCATTTAGTGTACCCACCTATACTCATTTACTGTACCCACCGGTACTCATAACAGTGTACCCATAGGCAAACATACATTGTGCCCACATTTGAGTATAGAGGACCTGGTGCCCTTTATCTATACCCTCTGGTACTCTATATTTATCTCAGATGCTTATGAGGTACATATACCTCCATCATTTGAATTCACATTATTTTTGCTATCTTATATATTTATTTCCTCCAGCCTGTAATTGATGTAACCACCCTTATTTTAAGTCAATCTAATTCATTCATTTTATATCATTCTTCAATTTTAACAGAACCCAAATCTCCAGACTAAATCCACTAATTCAAATCTACATCTTCCTAAGCTCAAATATTATACTCATCTTACATTACACCATCTTAATAAAAATCAGCATCATTCTTAATTTACCCACATATCTACAAATCATGTATCCACTTAACTATCACATCTTACACACAACACACAATATTTCACAATTAATATATCAAACAAACAATCATATATATATATATATATATATATATATATATACACACACACACACACACATACATACACACACACACTCCACAACATGGTTAAAGCACAACTAATCATATTTCACATTTATTTTCTACTTTCTTTTGTTTCCCTTTTGTCTCGACACGAGATTCTTTTAAATACCTCAATTCGTTAGAATAACATCTTATCATACCCATCAATCTCTCATGACGTCAAATAACTCATTCAACTCATGACATTACATTATTTTTCATACAAAATAGTATTACGCATACACTTCACATCACACACATGCCACCCATTTACAAAATAGTATTAAACCTACACCGCACATCACACACATGCCACCCTTTTCACACAGACTCACACACATAAATCATCACAATCAATATCCAAGTCAACATACATCCTTAATCAACAGTCATATTGCTCAACTCATACAAGTCACACCATATAACATTGTCCACAAAAATAAAATCACACTTAACCAAACATTACAATGTTGTCAAATCCCCATACTAGAACTCCAACCATAAATAAAAAATCATATATTATGCATATAAGTCACATCATACACATTTTGCACCTTTATACTCTCCACGTATTGAACATCATATTTCACAAGGCATAGTAAGGTTCATCACATCTCACACCATAATACTAAAAATACACTTCATTCATATGTACAATGTATTCCATAACCACCATAATTGACACTAATACAATATCGACATTCAAGTATTCATCATATCATTCTTCTTCATGTTTTACCTCTAATTCAAATAAACTATCACCTCATACACTAATACAATTGTTACCTTACTCACTAACACATGTTATTCTGGTAAAATTTCCAAATAACGTACGTTAAGCAATCAATAGATTACGTTATTCTTCTCCAGCCTGAGTTACAATTATCTTTTCAACCTTTACTCCATCTAATCCAATTCCCTTATAGTTTTCAATACTTAGGTCATTGTCTGATCTGAATTATACCTCAATTCTATGGATTAAATTTTTAGAATGTTACAGTTTGAGCTTGTCAGTTTCACAAATGAGATCAAGAAAGTGACAATACAGAATAAGGATGACTGTTCTATGTCTTATACTGTCATGATATCAAAGTGCAAGGGATCGTATAAAAACTATAAGACGAAAAATTCACTATTGTTAAATTCCATTTATTTGAGTCATTATTAAGCTTAAATAAATTTAATAATGTGTAATTAGAATTTTATAAGTCAATACCAAGGAAAAATAAGTCTACAAAATCTAACACACTCATTGTTTGGAACAAAAAAGGTAAAAAGGTAATTTTACCATTGTGGCAATTTTAAAAAGAAATATTACTGAAGTATTAACATATTTTTCACTAAGCCATACACACACATTTTGTTTTCCTAAAATATAGAGGATTATCTTTAGTTTAATTCTTAATTAATTCCATAATTATCCTTAAGAGTTGTTTCATTATAACACATTTTTAAGGTATTTAAGTTGGAATTAAATTAAGGAGTTCTAATCAAAGATAAATTGCACAATCTAAGTCTACAAATACAATACAATATCATCAAATTAGGGTTACACGATAAGAGATGGGTGTGCTATTTTTGGAGAGAGAAAATATGGTGACACCATTAACAAAAATGTTAGCCCTAGTTTTGTTCTCCTTGTAGCTATTTTTCACATTTAGTTGTTTTTTCACATGGTCAATAAACATCATGTTGAATTCATTTAAGTTTAGTGAATCATAGGTTTAAGGAGAGATAAAATTACTAGTTCCTTACAAGGTGTATATGTAAGAGTATAGGAGAGTCACTAAAGGCTAATCCCTCAACCTAAACAATATAAGAATGGTGATTATGTTTAAGAAAAGTAAGGTAAATTTTTTGTAAACCAATTTCTCAATATTATGGTGTTCATATTTCTGTTTAGGTTAGCCTAGAAAAATTTTTCAATTCTGCTGACCCATAGTTAACTTTATGAATAGAGAATTACTAACAATTACTAACCTTATTTGCTCGCACTAAGATGGCTACTACAAATTTAGTTGCTACTCTGCTATCCACTACTCCAACTCTCACACTTCTCACTTGCACGACCATTAGTGATCCATCTAAATATCGAATAGTCATTGATAACCTTCAATATCTATCCATGACTCATCCTAACATTGACTATGTTATAAATAAGTCTCAAAATTCATGCAATGACCAATCATAGAGCATTAGAGTGCTGCTAAATGGATCCTTCGTTACCTTTATGGTACTATTGATCATGGACTCTTGCTTCTTCGTTGGTCGACTCTTGCTTTACATGCATTCTCTGATGTGGACTGGGCAAGTAACAAAGATTGTCATACTTTCATAGGAGCTTATATTGACTATCTTAGAGGCAATCCCATATGCTAGAGCCTAAAAATAATGTATAGTTGTACGATCTTCTATGAAGACAAAATTTAGATGTAAAGGCTATGCTCAACTTATGTTTATTGATCAATGAAGATGAATATATATACACAGCTATAGTTAGTGTTAGAGTTACATTGGAACACTAGTACAAGAGATATATACAATGAAGGAGATAATATTGTAACAAAGGTAGAGTTCTACTGTGAATAGAATCTTAAGAAGAGATATCCTTAACACTCCACTTCAAGCTAATAGGAGATTGGTGAACCTTTAGCTTGACACGATGCTTCTCCAACATTGCTCGAGCTAAAGGTTTGGTAAGAAGGTTTGCAATTTGATCATTTGAAGAGATGTGGTGCATGCAAAGTTGGCCTTTAGAAATAAGGTCCCGAATGAAATAAAATTGCATTTTAAGATGTCAAGAGCTTGTGTGGAAGATAGGACTGCCAATTAGATACGTAGCTCCAATGTTATCGCACCACAATTTTAGAGGTGCAAATGGTGGAAAATTGATTTCTTTGAGGTGAGAAATCAATCATAAAACTTCACTAGTGGTTGTAGCCAAGGCTCAGTATTCTGCCTTGGTAGAGTACTATGAGACTGCTCGTTGTTTTTTATCTAAGAAATAAGTTTGGAACCAGCATAAATGGCATAACCTAAGGTAGATTTCCAATCAAGCTTATTGCCCCTTAAGTCTGCATCACAATAAACTAAAAGGTTAAGGTTAGAAGATCGGTCAAAGTGAATGCTGATCAAAATTGTACCTGCGATATAGCAGAGAATCCTCTTAACAGCAATCCAATCTAAATGGAGTGGCTGATGCATTCATCGAGATGCACGTTGGACTGCATGGGAGAGGTCTGGACGGGTTATGCAGAGATACTACAAGCTCTGTGCTGTCTAACAATATATAGTGACATCGAAAGGCTCATGAGAGAGAGAACTTTGTTTTGCCGATTTGATTTTTTGTAGGAGAGCAGTCGGTGGGAGTTTCGACTGGTTTAAATTTGATCATGTTGGTGCCTTCAAGTTTAGTGGCATAATTGGATTGAGAGAGCAGTAGGCCGTTGTCTATCCAAGTTGCTTCTACACCAAGAAAATAATGAAGTCTGCCAAGATCCTTCTAGACGAACTGTGAGAGGAGCTCTGAGATAATAGAGGTAATAAAATCTATCGAGGATCTTGTAAAGAGAATGTCGTCGACGTAGATTAAAAAATAAGCACGAACACCATTGGCATTGTAATAAAGTAACGATGATCTGTATAAGAGTCTAAGAAGTCAAAAGAGAGGAAAGCCTTACGTATGCAAGTAAAACAGGCTCGTAGAGCTTGCTTGAGACTATAGAGAGACTTTTTGAGCAAGAAGACATGAGTGGTTTTCATGCTATCAACGAAGCCTGCTAGTTGTTTCATGTAGACATGTTCCTCAGGTGTACCATTTAAGAATGCATTAGAGAAATTCAATTGAATGACATTACAACCATGAGATACAACAATATTTAAGACTAAACAGGGAGTGGCAGGTTTTATTACCGAACTAAATGTTTCCTTATAATCGAGATCTGTGTGCTAATTGAACCCTTTAGCAACCAGTCATACTTTTTAAGTATGAGGAGATCCATTAAGCAGACGTTTGAGGCAAAAGACCCATTTATATCCAATAAGGTTTCTTGCTTAATCAGAAGGAACCAGTGTCCAAGTGTCATTGCAAATTAAAGCTTCGTACTCAGTTAACATAGCTCATCGCCAAGAGAGGGATTTGTTTGCCTGAGTGAAAGAGGATAAAATAACATCATCGATTACAATAACTGCAAAGACTTGGGGCTTAAGTGAATCTGTTTGTGATTGTGTCACCATAGGATGGGATTTGGTGATGATTGTTGGTGATGATCGCTGAACAAAAGGTAAGTCCACCACAAGATTTAAGCCAGGTGAGTTTGTAGAGAGGCCAACGTGGGAAGGGACAGAGGCATGCAAGGGAGATGGCTAAGAGGAGGGCAGCGTTTGTTTGGATCATGGCTAGGCTATGTTCAGAGATGTTGGCTGCTGTGGAGAGGTAAACCGAGCAGTGGCATTGAGCGTCGATATAGGAGTGGTGCATGGGACAACAGTAGGTGTAGTTGAGAGCGATATAGGCGTGAGAATGGCGTGATCGTGCTGGAGTGGATGTGTTACGGTAGCTTGCACGTTGGATTATGGTGGAAACAATGTAGTGGGCTAAGTTGTGGACGTTGGGGCATGAGTATCTCGAGGATAGGACATCATATCTATAAACAGAAAAATTGATTCATCAAATTGGACATGGCGAGAAATAAAAATCTTACCAGAGGATGGTTCGAGACATCAAAAGCCTTTATGGAGCTTGCAACTTAAGAAGACACAGGGAGAGTATTTTGGCTATAATTTATTTTTGTTATACGGGTGAAGCCAGGAATAACATAAACAGCCAAAGATGCGAAGCTCAGTGTAACCAGGCTTCGATTTGAACATAATTTCATGTGGCAATTTGTAAGCTAGGAGTGGCATAGAGAGTCTATTGATAATGTGATTTTCACAGTCAAAGGCAAAGGTGCAATATTTTGGTGGAACATTAGCGATGTGAATCATGAAGAGGGTAGATTCAACAAGATGCCGATACTTTCTCTCAGCACACCCATTTTGTTCCAGAGTATGTGGACAAGAGTTGTGCTGAGTAATGCTGTGTTTTGCAAGGTACGGTGTGAGTGCTTGAAATTCACCACCCCAGTCAGCCTGAAAAGTCTGTAAATAGTGCCTAAAAGACGTTCAATAAGGTGATGAAACTTAATAAATTGACTAAAAACTTCAAATTTATGTTTGAGAAAATAAATCCAAGAATATTTAGAAAAATGGTTAAGAAAAAGTAAATTATAATGAGAACTATCTATAGCATTAACTAGGGAAGGACCTAAACAACACTACAAATAAGTTCTAAAGGTCTAGACGCCTTAAATAATGACTGAGAAAAAGGTAATTTGTGGCTTTTGCCAACACAACAACCATGATATAAATGAGATTCAGTTAACAAAGTAGAAGAAAGATAGTTGTATTTAAGAACTCGATTGACAATACGATAGTTAGAGTGACCTAAACACTAATGCCAAGTAGAGAGAGCAACAAATGTTGTTGGTGATGGAGGTTGATGATAAAGGGGAAGAAAGTAAACACCATATTTATTCGGTCCTTAACACAAAGTCTTCCTTATGTGGATATCCTTTACAAAAAATTAGTCACAGAAAAATTCGACTGAAACAGGGTTACATTTTGTTAAAGCATAGAAAGATAATAGATTATGAAAAATATGGGGAACAATGAAGAATGGTGGGTAAGAAAAAAATAGAGTTATTTGATGAATGTAAGGTAGTATAGCCAATATGAGATATCGGAAGAGTTTTACCATTTCCTATTCTGACTTCATCGGTGCCTGAATATTCAGAATGAACGGCCAGGTTGTCAAGGTCTGATGTGAGATGATGAGATGCCCCAGAGTCCACAACCCTATTTTGATTATTGAGAGGTCGTGCAATAACAACGACATCAGAAGAGGGTGAATAAAATTTTTTGACTGAGGAACATTTAAGGGCCGCATGATCGTAGCCTTGGCAAGTGTGACATTGGAGATTGTAGTTGATGAAGACAAATGATGACCAATTTGAGGAAGCACAAAAACCACGTCCACGATCACGTCGACCTCACTGCCGTCCACGTCCACATCTGCCACCACCACCACGCTGAACATAATTAGTTGAAATAGGAACAATCACAGGGGGAGTCTCACTTGATGAGGAACAGTTGGCAACGTTGGCAGTTGCATTAAGAGATGGTGCATTATTTTCATCATGTTTTAATTGGAGCTCTTCACTAAGAAGTAGACCAAACAGACCATCAAAAGAAAACCTTCGTGATAAGCACTGAGGGCTCGTACAAAAGGTCGGTAATCAGGGCCAAGACTGGCAGTAATCCATTTGTTTAAATCATATGAACGGGCAAGCTGATTGGAGGAGGCAAGTTGATCTACAATCATCTTTGCTTTCTGCATATAAGTAGAAATAGAGTCAGTACCTCGAGATAAAGTAGATAATTGTTTGCTTAGCTGCGAATTTAGGTGCGAGAGCCAGAAGCATAAGTAGCAGCAAGTCTATTCCATACGTCGACTGTGGTTTCTACAGTAACGATTAGAGGAAGGAGATTTTCGGTTACTGGGCATATGATCCAGCTTAGTACAAG
This sequence comes from Breynia disticha f. nivosa, assembly GCA_948193385.1. Taxonomy (NCBI): domain Eukaryota; kingdom Viridiplantae; phylum Streptophyta; class Magnoliopsida; order Malpighiales; family Phyllanthaceae; genus Breynia; species Breynia disticha. The sequence continues at coordinate 8,905 of CANYCX013584604.1, forward strand.
TTGGTCGTTCTTGTACCATATGATAGCTGTCGGGTTTGGCTAGTCGTTGGTGGTTGTCGGGGGCACGACTTGTGTTGTCTACATGGCCGATGAAGTTGTATACGCGCAATATTAACAGGAGCTGGGCGCGCCAAAACAAGTAATTAGAAGAAGAGAGCTTTAATGGTATGGTGATAGAAGCGATTGAGTTTTGTTGGTTGGATTCAGTAGTGACGATAGCTTGGCTTGGGTTGTTCATGGTGATTTTCGGCAGTGAGTACTCTGTTAGGAGATTTTTGGGTGCTATGATAACATGTAAAGGCTATGCTCAACTTTGTTTTTTTTGTTTCCTTCAATTTTAGGCAAGGGGCTGGGTTAGCCTACGGGCCAAGGACAAGGAGCATCCTTTCAGGTAGCCTGGTGAACCAGCAGAAGAGCGGGTTTGTGTGCCTTCTCAAGCACCGCTATGGCTCCAGGATTCGAACCGTCCACCCTTAGTGTGAGAGTTGAACGCCTTAACTGTTGAACCCACGGACGATGGGTATGCTCAACTTATGTTTATTGATCAATGAAGATGAATATATATACATCTCTTCTTCATGAACTCGATGTGACCTAATCCCTCAAACCAATTATATATTGTGACAATGTGGGCGCAAATAACTTGTGCTAGAATCCAGTATTTCACTTACGAATGGAACATGTTGCTCTTGTTTGTCATTTCATCCATGAATAAGTCCAAAGTTGTGTGACTCGTGTGTCATCTGTTGATCAGCTAGCAGATGGACTTACCAAACTTCTTCCTCGTGGACGGTCCCAACATCTTACAATCAAAGATTAGACTCTTCTTTGGGAGCTTCATTTTGCAGAGACATATTAGAAGATAATGACATTCTTTCCAATTTGCATATAAGTCGAATTTGTATAGTTCCTAATTCAGTACTACCTGATTATTGCTGCCTTCCAGATTTATATTTCTACATTAGTGTTACATTCTAGACTTATATTTGTATCTGACTATATATATACACGCCTATTTTCGGAAACACAAAATAAGAATTTTATTCACCACAAATATTTGCTCTTTAGAAAGTGACTAGTCCTAATCAACGAGTAAGGTCGAAGAGCTAGCGAACGTGACACTCATGGATTGACTAGGGGACCATTACTGCATCCTAATGATTTTGTTTGTCTTCTTTTTGAACGTCCCTTAGTTCTTCGAATAGAAAAATTGCTGCTGCCTTGAATTAAAAACTAGTTTCAGTTTGGCAAGATATCATCAAATTACCAGAATATATATAAACATATACTGAGAATTGGGACATTTTCTTTCTCTGAAAAAGAAACATTAAAGGACAGAACCTCCAGAAAAAATTACAAACACAAAATTGCAGATACAAAAGGTTGAGAAGTGAAAGGCGAAGCTCTTTCTTACGACTTTCGGCCTCGCGTTTCATTTCTGCCTTCTCTGTGCGGACATGGTGTGGTCAGGTGAAAGATCTCCAACCAGCTCTTTTATTTATACTAGCCTTTATTTAAGCCTTCATAATCTGTCTACGATCTAATTATGAAATTTCTTCTTAGGTATTTCTTTCTTCATTTTTTTTTTCATTTGCATAGTTATATTTTTTTATAACTAAGTTCATCATTTTGTCTTTTATTTCTTCGATATATGAATCCTGACAATACAATTCTTGCCTTGCAATTATAGCTCAAATCTCACCTGGGTAGTATCTAAAATGAATCATGGCGTTTCTTCCTCGTAGCAGACTACTTTTGCCCTTTTTGGACCATGAAGAATGTTCTTCGCTGTTGTTGAATTCACATTAACAAGCAATATATTTTAGGGAAGTATGTTCTTTGTCAAACTTACAAACCACTCAGTTATTATTTGACTTTTGTTATAATTAATTGTAGCTTCAACTTAATTCAACTTTGAGGGATAATTACAAAACAAAGTTAAAGTTTATCTTCGTTTTCTTTTCTAGAGAAATTTCCAATTCATTAAAATACCAAATCAACTATTTTGAACAAATAAACTTATATTTATAGTTCATTAATATGTTCTAAATTGATATTTATAAATTTATTATGAGTTTTATAAAAATTCGTAACTGTTTACCTTTAACTAATGTTTGATATTACATTGATACTTATGGAATTATAAATTTAAAATTTAAAAAAATCTTTATGGGCCATCTATATATGTATCTTAAAAAAATCAATCAACTTAAATTCTTGATATTAGATGACATTTAGGTATATATCATAAATATACCCTGAATTAGACGCAATAAAACGATATGTGCTTCTTTTTACCTTTACGAAAAGCCTAACAAATTTCCACCTTCTTGAAGACTACATATATTCTTTTATATTACACCTTTGATGGTTTTAATTATATACAATTTCTTAGTTATTTAGTCAAAAATATAAAGAGTATTGTGTATTTGAAAATAATAATATGAAAATACGTTATATATAGGAAGTGGGGAAGATTAAATAATTGTAGTTGTTCATAAGTATGGATTATTGCATGCATACCTACATAATTAATTAGGTCAAAAAGAAAAAAAAATGTCAAAAATTGGTTGTTTCCAGCCATGCTTGGCCACAACCTTTCTTGTGCCCCACTTTTTGCTTCTACGTTATAATGATGGTGTGGAGTCTAGGGTTTCAATTTTCTTTACTTTTCTCCAAGCAATGATGGAATTGACAAGAACCCTCTTCTCTTCTGCTCAATGAGAACTCATTGAAGAGGCTTACATAGTTAGAAGATTCCATTCTTAAAGATCAGTCTAAACATAAAAGTTTAAACTAGCTGACATTACTGAGAGGGAACCCAGCTCAGTTATGCTGGTATAGATATGATATTGATTGTGTTTTTCTCTTAAAAGCATCAATATAATCAATTATGGTCCTCGGAGACCATGCAAAAGGCTCTTTCTCTTTGGCTTTCCCTTCTTTTCTTTCCTATTTAAAAGCTTCTTAATGAACAGTTCAGAAAAATGTTTGTGTCATTTAAGACAAGTGGGTTTTGTCCTTGGAAGTTTGATGCAAACAACAATAATTGGATACACGTGCGCTCCATTAGATGATACAACAACAACCCACTTAACACAATTAGTGGAGTTTGAAGTGGACCGAAAATGAATTGGTATCTTATATTTTTTTGGTCAAGCCCCGGTATCCTCGACCCACTGGGCCGAGACTAATCCGGTTCGGGAAGGAGTTGGGGGTTAAGGTTCATTTCCCTTCCAATCGACGTTGCGGGGGATCGAACCGTGGTCCGCCCTACCAAGTTCAG
>CANYCX013585870.1:0-13026 GCA_948193385.1 Breynia disticha f. nivosa
CCATATCTAGAACATGGAAACAAAATAATATACTTAAACATATTTTATAGTAAAATGTTCCCTCATTACTCACTTGCATCCAAGCATATTTATCACTCAACATTTAGTTATTTCATTGGGGTACTTAAATCTTCAAAGTTATGTATATATATATGTGTCAATTAGCTCTGGGAACAGATCATTACGCGGTGTGAAGCAAAAGTACACGGTTTTATAACGACTCCGCATACTTCCGTATGAATCTGTGTTCTTACCTGCTTCTTTGAAAAAAAACCACACAAATTTACATCTTTCCAAATCAACAAAATCTACACTTAAACTCATTCATTTCTAATACATTCCAACTAAGCAAATTGATTCATTACAATTATACTCCATTTAACATTTCAATTCAATTCCCAACCAACATAAATCATATATATATGTATATGATCGTAACATAACAAATTCATGATCATTTAATCATGTATCAACCAATAACACTTGAAAACTTAATCCATTTTAATCACATTCATATGTGAATCACATAAAAACATTTAACCATAAGTTTCTTTAAGGCATATAAATACACAAAAGCATATACATGTGACAATATTTCCATTACAATTTCAACTCATTCATTTTCAACAAACCCAACAAAGTTATCATCAATGTATAAACATGGTATCTATCATTTCATTCACACATAATCAAATATAACCACAATGTTATACACTTATATAAGCATACACATACTATTTCAATGTTAATGTAAGATCAACCTTTCTATATCACTATGCATAACGTTATTAGCATCTTTGCATTTGTGAATATAACGATAACTTCCATCATATCATAAATTCTCAATCCGTGTCACTATTTTTAATAAACATATTTAATAACCACTTACTTACAAACAACTCACAATTCCATCAATGAACTCATATCATCATTTCACAAAAAATACATCGTATGCAGTGTGATAATTATGAATGCATATGATCTAATGCATTCTTAAGCATAATCACCCGGGGTCCCATTTTGTTTTAAAACTTATGCTATATTTTAGCCATTAAACTTACGTTTGCAAACGGGCCTTCCGGCCGGGAGTATGTGGTTATAACATTTGGATCCATATATGATTTTGCACACAAAGTGCCATAGGTTTGCACACAAGTGCCATAGGTTTGCACACAAAGTGTCATAGGTTTGCACACAAAGTGCCATAAATTTGCACACCCTTACACCCTTAGGTGTTTTGAGTTTGTCGACATGTGCCCGATGTAGCATGTTTTATATACTACCCGAATATTGTACTGCGCACTGAATGCCCATAACTGATATGTAAAGGTCTGTGTGACCCCCAACCCTTCTCCCCTGCCCTCATAGGTCCCGGTCAAGCCTGAAACATGTGGCCCGAGGTAGGTTATTGATATATCCTCAGAGGTCAGCTTAAGACGTGTGATATATCCTTTATACTATAACCACTCCCTCATTATATTCTTAGAGAAACTCATCCTCATTATTCGATTTACTCACCAAGAGCCCCGATGTATGAATGATATGTGCACATCGCATGTCTTCAAATCATACAACACATTCATGTATTCACAAATCAATAATACGGTGCTTCACTATGAATGATCAATACATTCATATATATATTCTCATCAATCTCATAAGCCTTCTCACTCATACAAGTTAAACCAACAACTTTATGCTTAACATATCAACAAGATATCAACCAAATATCAAAGAGCATACTATCCCATTTAAGGCACAAAATCATTAGTTCATGATCAACTCATAGAGTAATCATATATTCACAACTAAGCATGTCATACTTCATTGTCATGTGCGGAATGTCAACATTAATCCATCTTAACCAACAATCATAATACATCAAGGTTCAACCAATTCAAACCAATCCATATTCAGCGAGCATAACTGACAATCATGCCACAGCATAACAAATACACATATGTTTACTTTTAATCAAGTAAACCACATTCACATGCCACTATGCCTTATCTCATTTCATTTAAATCATTTACCTCATTCAAAACAATAGAGATCATATAAGTACACATGTTTTATCAATTACATTACATGCTCAATACTTACTAATACAAGATTACAAACAATACAATCATACTAATCCCAAATATGGCCAATTTAATAATAACATTTTAAGCACTCATTTAAGTATTAAAAATTTCTTATTTTTAATAAACTCGCACTCAAAACTTCTACATTCACATTTATGTTACACTTCAAAATACACCATAAGCACACCAAAATGTCTCAATTGATTTACTCATCATCAATTTAGATTAACAGACCAATTAGACCATGCCAATTAATTTAATCACTCATAATTACAACAAATCCAATCCAAACATCGTACCAACAATTAAGCTATCATATCAATTCAATATGCCCATTCCACAAGTAATAAATACTCGATAAAACATGCAAATTAGGGAAATTGTGCTCGTTTTACTTACCTTAGCAACACATCAAATAATTCCATCACTAGCCATCCTTACTATAATCTCGAATTTCCTAATTTCAACATTTAAAAACTTACATCAAACTCCCAATCACTGAATCACCGAGTAATATCAATGATTTAAACAATTTCATTAGTACTAGCACTTTATTTTCTAATTATCTCTTTCTTTTCCTTAACACTAATTACCCTTAATGTACTAAACACATTTGTTTAGCCATCCTTTAACATGTTATACCAATTACAACATCGTAATCTTTTTAGTTTCTATGGTTCCCTTTCAAACCTCTTAACCATTCTCTTTCCTCACGAAATTAATTTCACCACAACAATACCCATTCGAAATTGACCATACTAACACCATCAATAGGGTCTTAGAAAACTTACCTAAGCAATGAAATTTGGAAAATCACTGGGTACGAAAAGCTCCATTTTCGTCATTTTGGACATATCACTTTCTATCACCAATTTCAGCCACCTAAATCATAAATTAACACCAAAACTTGTTACCACTAGTTAGTAGACATGGTAAGCTTTCCATCAAGCTATCATTTACGCGATTCGGAGCTCAAACAAAAGAGTTATGCTATCAGAAAAGCAAGGGTTCAAGATAAAAAACGGGTTAACAACAACCATGGAAAGAATCTTACCGAGATTTAACTTCCAATCGATTGTGAAACGCCAAAACGGTAGATTTTTCATGAAGAGTAATGGAAGCTATGGTTTTTGAATTTTGACAGAAAATGGGAAGGAGAGAATCGTATGGTATGATGGAAAAAGGAATGAAGAAGAGTTATATATATATAATATTACTCGGTTCGTACAATTTTGCCGTTTTGGGTTCCGGTCCACTAACCCTTCGTAATTCTTTTTTCCGCTCGACCAAATAAACCCCGATTAATATTTCTTATAGCTTATTAATTATTTCCAATTAACTCTCTCATCTTTCCACCAAATTATTATTTAAAATAATTCGCGAAAAATTTATTTGTATTTTTACATATTTTAATTTAAATTTCAATTAAACGAAAAATTGAGAGCGTTACAATTAATGAACTAGTAGGACTAGTTTATTTCTTATGAATCTAAAAAGGACGTAGAATGGATTTTGTGAAATTTTAGGGACTAAATTGAAATTTGGCAGTGGAAATTTTGTGTGTGAAATTTTAGATTATGTATTTAATTTTCGTGTGATTAAATGCATTCATGTAGTTTTACACTTATTTTGATATTTGTGTAAAATCTTAAAGAGAAATTGAGTCATTATTATTTTTGTCGTTGTCTTGTGGGCTTGAGTACATTCATTCCATGAATAATTTTAGGCTTCGCCCAATCCCATCACTGGGTTAACTCAAGGAGTCCAAAGGCACAATTTCTCTTAACAGCTTGGGCTTTAAAACTTAAAATGGATTGGCCATATTTTAGGGTTATATTTCATCTTGTTTGAGCATGTGGGCCTTGGGCCCAGATGGGTGTTAGGAATTTGTATATTGAATGTTTTGCATGGTGCATTCATGGCCTATTTTATTTGGGTTGTAAAGGCCTTATGAGCCTATTTTATTATTTGGATTTGTGAAGGCTTGCTGATCCTATTTTCTTAGACTAGGTTTATGATAGACTTAGTGTAAAAAAGGAGGCCCAAACCATAAGGAGGGAGTCCAAATGTGGAGGCCCAAGAAGGAAGGATGGAGAGCCTATTGGAGATGGACTTAAAGCACGAAGACTGTACTATGTAATTGTATATGCCTAGTTTTAGGTTTATTGACTTATGATTGCACGTTTACTTTTCTACATTTAGTCTTACATGCTTATACACATTGATGATTGAGTGCAAACGTTTATCAAATGTCGAATATGCGTTTTCCATGCTAAGCCGTTGAACATCAAACAACTTAATTCCAAAATTAGTAAGTCAAGCAAATTGCCTTCCTAAATTAACAACCCATCAAAGCACCGAACATCGAAGCGTGGGTCATGCCATAGCTGAGCACATTAGATTTTCTTTGTGAGGCAGGGTGTAACGCCCTCAAAATTATAAATTTAAAACTAAAAATCTAGTTGGGAAAACATTTAAAGAGGTCAAAATTATGCTGTATGGGGATTAATTTAAATTAAGAATTCATTTAATTTAAATTAATTAAATAAATGCAAGTATATGATTTTTCGCACATTATAGTAATTAAATAAATCTAAGTGTACAATTTTTTATGTATACATAAGAATTTCCAGATTTACGAGAATGGCAGGAGTTATAGACAGAAATAAAATTTGTGGACAAGGGTATGTTACACATTTGCTCTTTTCCCCCTCTCCACGACCGACGCCTCTCATGCCGACCACCATCTCTCCACCAACGCGCCTCCCTTTTTCCTCCTTTTCCTCTCCAAGCCATGGCCACCTCCTCGTTGGCCTCCTCTTTTCTTTTCCTCTCCGGTTTCTCTCCTCTCCACCAGCCCTTTTCCTTCTTCCAAGACGTGCACCACCGTCACTGCCACGACCTCAACCTCCGGTCGAACACAGTTGGACTGAGCCACACCGGCCGCCACCACAATGGCTAATCCTCCTTCAAACCATGACCCTTTCTTTGTTTTATAAAAAAGAAAAAAAATGAATTGAGAATGTGGGAATTTTTTGGTTAAAAATATAATTACAGTTTTATTTTAAAAAATAGAAAAATTAATGCGGGTTGACATGGATTGATTTTGACAGGTTTGCGGAGGCCAGAATAAGGCGGTCCATGCCGGAATTAAAAATCCATATTTTAGGTGGGTTTAAGGAAAAGTGTAATGTTTGTGCAAATAGACTTAATTGTAGGATGAAATTGATGGGGGATTGATGAGTTTATGTGTTAAGCTAGATATAATGAAGTTATTTGTTGTCGTAAAGAAAGTAAGGATGATTAAGGGTGAATTGAAATTTTAAACATTATTGGTTGAGATAATGGAATTGTAAGAGATTGTTTTGCTGATGTTCTTATTGTATTAGTTTGATAAATCTTAGATTATGGAGGTTATGAATTAAAGAAGTTAAGTGTAATGTAAAAATTAATTCAGTTTTGGTTTAGGAAGAGTGAAATTTATTGAGGATTGAGAAAATTGATTGTTGGGAAGTTTAATTTGTAAGGATGCTATTTTTTTTCTGGTTAAACTCTCGGTTGAATGTAAATGTGTTAAGATTAAAACTATTAAATTAACATCGTTATTAAGTTGTGAAAGGAGATTGAAATTTATTAAAATGGTAAAGATTCAACTATAAAGTATTTGATGCACGTCTGTAAATACGTAAGAGCGGAAGTGAAACAATGTAAACCAATAATTTGGGAAAATGAAAGAACTTAATATAAGTGAAACGTCATTGATGGTGAATATTATATGAATCTAAATTAGGAAACAAAATTGGAATGTCGCCCAAAAGGCGAGCTTTGCTGGACCTCGAGGTAAGTTCACTTTGTCACTTACGATTGTAGCATTAGTCGTGGTTTGGTTAAATCTATGATCTAAACGTTTATTTGTTCATATGATAGTGGATATGTGTTTTAAAAGAATGGTATGCTTGATTGGTCCTTATGTGTAAAACTTGGAAGTTGTTAGAATTGCTTTGTGTTATGTTGGATATGATGGATGTGGGTAAGATGTATGAAAAATGTGCTATTAAATGAGTGGATTGATTGTGTGAGTTGTTTGGGCGTTGTTTGTTATGAAATTCCATGTATGAATGATATGGCTATGTGTTATGATTTATGTGATGGAAAGAATAAGTTGTGTGATGAGATTTATGACTTTTATTGATTGTTTAGGGAAAATGTGCCTGGGTTATGATTTACATGTTTTGAATGCAGGCTTGTTGATTTGTATGGAACGTGTGAAGTTACTCCATGTAAGTAACATGAGCATAATGTTCCCCATACATGTATGTTTTCTTGAGTGTGAAATGTTTGGCTTGATTGATAATGAATGTGTTGATAATAAATTGTACTTGTATGATTGGCCTCACCGATGAGTGACTATGTTGCTTCAGTGTTAATTGATCATGATAGATGTGATGTGAATGATTGGTGATGTGTTATTAACTGAGTTTGAAACTAAAAATTTTATTGTTATGTTATGGCATGATTGTTGGCCAAATGGTGAAACTTGTGCATGATGGTTAGTATGCCTGTGTTGGGTATGTTTAATTGATTGTTGAAAGTGTTGTTAGTTGAGACTGATTGATGATTGAACTGGACTTTTGATTGTAAAGTGGCATGAATTTGTTTATGAGTGCATGATAGTTTCCATGGATATGCATATGACATTCATACATTTGGGGGCTCATAGGTGAGCAAATGAAATGAATTAATGGGCTCATAAGTGAGCAATTGTTTAGTTACACTAAAATGAATGAGGGAGTGGTTATGGCTCCTAGGGGAGCACATTACGGGTAGTATTTATTAAATGCTACACCGGAGCACAAAGTCTTAAAGTGCTCGAGACACATAGGTGTGTACGAGTTTGCCAAAAATTATGGTTGCAGAAGTGTGCAAATTATATGGATCCAATTACTTATAACTGATACTCTCAGTCGACGACATTTGAAAATGTCAATATTAAGAGCACAAGGGTGCAAATTAAATTGAAATTGGGATCATGGGTGATCATACTAAGGAATACATTAGATGGCATGCATTCTCATTCATCATGTTGCATAAAATGTGTTGTTTTGTGCATTAGTAATAAATACGTTGTTATGTGCTTAAGATGATCATTATTTGGAAAGATGATATCATGATGCATGTGGTGTATTGATGTCATGAACATGTTTGGTTATGGATATGTGAAATGTGTTGAGAATTGAGTTATGAATGTTTGAGGTTTGCTTGTTAAATGTGAATTATGTGTTGGGTTGTTTGGTGTGTGGAATGTTAGGTGTTAAGTTTGCTCGTTATATGTTTATGATATTGGATGTTTAGGAAGAAGAGGAATGTTATGCTGTTGTTGAATTAGAATGACTAAGTGTGGTGAAATTATGGTATGAGATGTGTGGTTGAATGTTCCAAGATTGAGCATTGTTTTCTTCCAGGAAATCAGCAAGCTACGTGTCCTGATAGCCAAGTACGCGTGTTCGCAGTGACAACACATACTTTCACTACCACTGCGCGTTTATTTGTACTCGGATTACGCGTTGTGTTAGCAACAACGCGTATTCACCCACCACCACGCGTAGTCACCTGCAACATCGCGTAGTTTCTATCTACAGGTCAAGTACATGAAAATATGAAAATGAGGAAATGTATCAGTATAATTGTTTGAATGCTTGTGTAGCGACTTGATTGATTAATATTGACGCGTAAAATTTATTTATATTGTATAGATTATATGAAAATATGAAAAAGAGGAAATGTGATTTATGGTTATATATCTATGTGATATGGATCATGTGTGAGCGTGTTGAATCATTTGTGTATGAGTATAGTATTTTGGATGAATATATGATAAATGTTTTGATTGTGAGTAATTGAAAAATGGATATAAAATGAAATGAATGCATGACTCATATTTCTATTAAGGTGTTATGAATAAGTTGTTCTAGTTTGAGTGTAAACTCTTAGTATGGACATGATAATGGATTAAAGGGGTTTTTATTGTCGAAGTTGTAATCTTGGTGAGTATGGGCTGATTAAATATGTGTGCTATGTTTGCTAAGTGTTGTATAAGAGTTAAGGTGGTTGTGTTGAGATGTTGAATGTTGATGTGTATGATGGAGGATTGTATAGTGATGAAGTGGAATTGGTGAAGTGTGTCATGTTTTGATATGTGCTATGTGTGAGAAGTTTTAAAACTATATGTGACATGGCAACGGTGAGCCGCTAGGGAACTTAGGTGCAAATATGAGTTCGTGTTCCACGAGCACACCCATGTTAGCTAAAGGTTCCCCTGCACCTTATCTTAATAACACTAGGGTTATTACTTACTGAGTCTTTCATATACTCAACTTTGTATGTTGTTGAATGTTGTGCAGGTGTAGAAGGAATTCCATGATCATGGTCGACGAAGCACGATTGTAAATTAGTTAAGGGTTTAATTGTAGGGGATTTAATAAGTGTTTCACTTATTTGTATTGTAATTTAAGTTCACTCATAAACGTTTTCTTTATTGAGTATTCTTTAAAAAAATATATGCATATTATGTCTATGTTTTGAATTAATTAAAATAAATAGGATTTAAATTTGAGCATCACACGGGGCTAGGATTGATGCTATCTATGCCTCCATGCGGGAGTGGGGGTAGATTAGTGTCATGGTTGTGAGACTCAAAAATAAAATTCTTGTTATTTTCAAATCCCAAATTGTAAACCATTTATTCAATATTTCCAAACATTTTCAACTCAAACATGGATATAGAAAAGAGTTTTTAAATTACACAATCAATTTATTAGAAATGTAACAAATAAAATATGCTTTTTTAAACATCTTTTCAAAACAATCCATGTTTGTAATCTACGTGCTTGAGTCCTCCTCGTAGTAATCCTGCTATACCTGCACAACATATAAAAAATCAAAGGGAGTGAGTGTATAGGAATACTCAGTACGTGTAAAATAGATTGTTGTTTAAATGAAGTGCAGGGGAACTGTACTTGCACTGGTATGCTAATGAACACGAGGTCTTATTCATACTTAAATTCCCTAATGAACCGATGCCATACCAAAACATAAGTTCATTCTTATTTGTATTCAACATCCAACACAATGATGTGCTGATCAGTACAAGGACGTACTAATTCTTGGAAATGCCCATTAAATCCCTGTTTTAAGGTAATTTAGCACACAACAATCTATACCTTAATTCCATTAATTACATAGGCTATTTCCTTATCCTTTCACATAAAGTTTCTAACCACACAGGTTCATTTTACTTAATTATGCACACAACATTAATATCCAATAGTAATACGTAAAGCACAAAGCATCTAACACAAAGTTAGCAACATACCAATTCCATCTTTTATGCATAGCAACTTGTTCATACAGAATGTTAATTTAACACACAGCTTTAAATTACTGATCAAACAAGATAGCCACACCGGTAATGCTAATCATATAAGTATTATATCGCATAGATATCGATAGTCCACACAGGAATTCATTAATTAAGCACACAACAATCCTAATCACACATATCTATATCCACATAGGATAACACACAACAATACAGATCACACAGATCTATATCCACACAAGATAACACAAAACAATCACGAACCACATAGGTTCTATATCCACATAGGATAACCATACTATAGCATTGTAATCATATGAATGCAAATATATGCAATGTCAATGCTAATGCAAATCCACACAGGATGACCCTGGGTTTTCTCCACCAAAGCATACAGAAGTAAAAGTCCTCTATCGAACACAGCAGAGGAATAACACAAAGCCTGAGCACATAGCTCTGTGCATATAGCTCGTAAATACAGACAACACACAGTTACTTCAGGACAGCACACAACACGCCCTTTATCCACACAGGAAAATAGCCATACAAGCTCGTGTCACACAAATGCTTATGCAATATGTGAATGTATGAATGCCATTTGTGTCATATCAGCACACTGCATAGAAATGACATTTGTATCAGCACACGACATAGCTCACACAGCTATGAAAACATACCACACAGGTACATCTAACATCAACGTATCAATATCAACTCCATATCAAATATATATCAATGTAAGAAATACAAGCTTACGAATAATTAACTTAATATCAACCAATGTATATATATATAAAACATATGTCATCCAAGACATATAACCAAATCACATTTTAATTACATTCATATTAATGAATCAATAAGACAAGAATTAATTCAAGCCTTATAATATTCTTTCACTTTATACTCAAACGATAAATTCATGTTTAACATACTAGAATAGATGAAATAAACTCTAAGTCAATCAATTCATCACATTTTCAAATTAATTCATCTAAATATAGCAATCCTTAAACAAAACATTATAGGCCAACTATATTGACATATCTGTATTCTTAGCAATTATACATTCTTACTTATACAAGATTATTATACGAATAATCTTAGTAAGTGTCAGAACATTTACCTTTGAATACAAGCAAAATTAACAATGTCAACACCGAATCAATCCCTCCTCAATTGTCGTACAGATCCTCCTGTACGTAATTAATCATATAAAATTCAATAACTATCCATAATCACATTAATTTTATACTTAGAATCATCAATCACCATTTTAAGCATTAAATTTTAACTTCATATTATCTTCCACCATAACAAGCTTGTAACTTTAACAAATTTATGAGTTATATGATCAAACTCATTTACATTAAGTTTATTAAGTCTAACTTCACTTCAATACATATTGCAGTAATTCTCCCATCATGAATCAATCAACACATCATTCTATCTTCATTTCTCAATCATCATTTACATGTCTTAAACCACTTATATGAAGTTAATCATATCCTTTTCATCATCTATTCCATTCCTAACCATTAAACCATGGTATCTTAGAACCATACCTCCATATATATACATATATACACTTAGGAAACTTACCAATTTTTAGATATCCTGCTAGATCCCCGACTCAGAACTAGGATTGATTCAAGCAATTAAATTTGTTTCCATATTAAAATTGCCATTTGATCATCTTTTCTAACTTTGCTCTCATGTCTCTCTCACTATCTCTCTCTCTGAACCTTTAGAATGTTTCTTGAATGTTCTTTACGATTGAATCGTAAACTTATATATTTTTCCCCAAATTCAGTGGATTACACATGGTGGTCAGTGGACTATGCGTGGTCGTGCCCACTGTGCGTTCTCCACTGCCCACAGCGTGTTCTTGGTTGTTTCATAGCTTCCTCCCCTTTTCTTAGTTATTTTGCATAACCCTTATATCAACCTTCAATCAACCTTCATATACCTAAGTATAATCATTTATTTTTTGGTATTTCAATAAGAAAAATCTTATTTGTAACGCCCTGGAATTTAAACTATGAAAACTAGGAGAAAACGTCGAAAAACGGTCGAAAATTGGCCGAAAACGGTCTAGGAACGGCCATGGAACCGTTCCATAGCCGTTTGTAATCCCATAAGTTGGGAACGACCAATGGGAATTGCCACAAGGCCGTTTCTAATGGCCGTTTGGCTTGTGTTTTGGTAGATTTAAGTGTTAGACGTGAGGTGATTCAGGGAGAGAGAAAAAGAGGAGTTGGTCCGACCAAAACTTTTTAAAATCGTCCCCAAACATTCTACCCACTCCAAACACTCAATCCTAACACATTTCCACCTTGGAATCAACCAAGAATCAACCTTGTTCCATCGATTTTCCTCCTTTCCATCTCAATCTCTGCACATTTCCGAATTTAGGAAGAACTAGGTAAGTTTCCTTTGGTAATCTGGTTTGGATGAGAGAAATTTGGTACATTATATGTACTTATGTTGGGTTTTTGTTCTAGAATGAGATTCTATTAACCGTTTAGCTCGAAACCTTGATTTTGTCTAGGATTGAAAAATTAGGGTTTGGGGGAAAATGATGATTTTATAGAAATAAGAGAGGATAGGAAATGTGACTTGAATTCGTGATTAATATGTAGAATGTGATTCCATTTTGTGTAGGGAACGATATTCGGGAATCGAATCAGAGTTTGGGTGGAAATTTAGCGCTTAGACTTCGAGGTAAGTGTTTTGACACTTACTTTAAGTGGTTAGAGATGTGTTATTGTAATAATTTGATTAATTGACGGCCTATACTGCATTGTTGGAATTGTTAGACATAGAAGAATAAAAGCCTGTGAAATGTGATGTGGTATTGCGAATTAATAGTGTTTTCGCATGCGAGATGCTTGGAATGATTGCTTGCTTGTGATTAAATAAAATTGTTATGTGGAATGGTTATGGAATTGTAGAATGTGATGTGGGTAATTTGTGATGTTTGAATTAAAATAGTAAGGTGTTATGAATGCGGTTGTAATGAATTGAATTCGGAAAAGAGGAATTTGTGTTTAAACTTGTTGGTTATGGCTTATAAGAGTGGTATGGAATTAAGTGTTTAATGTAGTGTTTGACTCGTGTGTTTGTTGTGTGATATGGCCAAAGAAAGAGAATAATGTAATGTGATTGGGTTGACATTGAATTAAGTGTCTATGACTTGTTTGGTGTAGTCTTGTGATGAATGGTGGAATTATATATGAGGCTTGTGTATGGAACCTTGAAGGTTTATGACGATGATTATTATGTGTTGATGACTGATTTAGTTATCATATAATTAGTGAATTGTGCCAGTTGAGAAATGGAATTGAGGACAACGAATTGTATTATGATATATATATATATGTATGCATTGTAATGTGTGTGGAACTCATTTTTAAATACCTGTTTTCCTGATAAACAATATAATTTATAGAAATGATATAAAATCAAGTCTAAAAACAGAGGAGAGAGAAAATAAAAGACATATACATGCTGTATAAATCAAAACACCGGCCCAAATCTGTTTTCCATTCGTAAAACAAA
>CANYCX013586105.1:0-16202 GCA_948193385.1 Breynia disticha f. nivosa
GGTTCAATTAGTAGCATCTTAGGATGTTAAAGGGCATATATGGGGCGACAAGGGTTCGAATCCCATATATGTCAACAACCCGCCTATAGTTGTCAGGCCCTGAGTTATGGGGCTGGGCCGACTATAGGAGATGGGTTGGGGGTGACCAGCCCATGGGCTTGTTAAGGAGCGTTGCGGGACCCATTCGTGGGCCGGGCCTCTACATAAAAGGTACCTTTTATGTAAAGGCCTGGGCCCGGCCCACGACACCTTTTAACAGGGCCATGGCCCAGTACCCCCAACCCATCTCCTGTGCTGGACTGGGAATCCCCAACTCCAACCCCAGGTAGGTTGTTGTATATTGGTCAGAGGTCTGGTCGTCCCTCAGGATCGAACCCACGACGTGCCACATATACCTTTAACATGCGGAAGCATGCTAACCATTAACTTGGGGGTTCCCAGTCCAGCACAGGATACGGGTTGGGGGTACTGGGCCATGGCCCTGTTAAAAAGTGTCGTGGGTCGGCCCAGGCCTTTACATAAAAGGTACCTTTTATGTAAAGGCCCGGCCCACTCTCCCCCACCTAAAAGAATTTCGTCCCCGAAATTAAAATCGTACCTGAGTCTGGAAACAACTGAGGATAACGCCTTCGCATCTCCTCTTCCACCTCCCAGGTAGCTTCCTTCGGAGAATGAAAACTCCATAAAATTTTTGTTCCCGTTGCCATCTCTTTTTTTACTCTTAAAAAATAATCATTTATTTATTTTAAAATTAAAAGAATTTAATTAAATTAAGAGATTTTATTGAAGATATTTTTTTTTTCTTCCTCTTATTCAAGAGAGGAATAATCAAGACAGACGGATGCTGTTATTTGACAAAAATTGAAGGCTAGTCTCCTGGAAATAAGTCTGTTAACTGTTTTCCTTTTCATTTTATGATTCTCTTCTCAATTGAAGTGCTTTCTTAGTTGATTTGTTTATAGATGAAGGAATTTTGAGTGTACAATCAACTTTTTTGGAATTTGTCAAAGCCAAAATGGCAACTGCGACGTACCCACCACCGCCGCCTTATTACAGACTCTACAAGGACTACATTGAAAACCCTAAGTCAGCTCCTGAGCCTCCTCCGCCAATTGAAGGGACTTACGTCTGTTTTGGTTGCAATTACACTGTAAGATATCTAATCTTTATGCTTTATTATTCTCTATCGACAGGATTATGACAAGGATTTTTGTTTCGCAGACTGATGATGTGCTTCCAAGCTTGGAAGATCAGGGAGTTCGACAGCTTTACCCAAAAGGACCCAATGTTGGTATGTTCTCAATCCTCCCTTTCATTTATTTCTTTCTCTGTGCTCATGAATGTTTTGGATTCTAACCCTCTGAATCATTGTTATGTCGAGTTCATCTGCTCTCTTAAAAATTCAAGTTTTTGTTTGGTTGGTTTCCTATAATCGGATTCTTGTTGTGGTGCTGGAATGTGAATTGACTCCTGAATGACATTATTGGCTGTTTTTAGATTTTAAGAAGGAGCTAAGGTCTCTCAATAGAGAATTACAGCTACATATTTTGGAGCTTTCTGATGTTCTTATTGAGAGGCCATCGCAGTATGCTAGGAGAGTAGAAGACATTTCACTTATATTCAAGAACTTGCATCACCTTCTTAACTCCTTACGTCCACATCAGGTCCGATTTCTTTTCGTTTAATGTATCATGATTTTTTTTTTGGGGAAATAATTTATTTGGGTGCCATTTTCTTCACAGGCGAGAGCCACGTTGATTCACATTTTGGAGCTTCAAATACAACGGCGTAAACAAGCTTTGGAAGATATTAAGAGGTGTGCTTTTTGTCCCATTTCTTCTCTACTTCTATGAAGCAAATTGTAAATTAGATAAGCTGTCCGATGTCAACGCTGCTGAGACGAATTTTGTTCATTCCAGTTCATGTTTGATCTTCGGTTCCGTGTGCTGTTATCTGTTGTAATGTGATTTATATGTTTTACTTCACCTGCTAATCACATGATTGTGCACTTTATATCTAGAATACCAAAATTCATTTTGTTATTTTGTTGTGGTATTTCCACCATCATGATGGTGAACTCTCTGTCAGGAGTTAGATCTTTTGTCTCTGAACAGAAAAAAGCTTTTGAGGCCTGTGTGGTTGTGGCACAATATTATGCAATGCTCTTTCTTTCTTTCTTTCTTGCATTATAACTAGGTATAATTACAGTTTATAACTAGGATGATGCAGATCACAATGAAGAGCAGTATTATCTATTCATGTTTGTCAACCTGTTAAAAAGTGCATTTTGTTCGAATGGAATGGCCATGCAGTGGCTATGAGAATTGGATTCTCATGAAGATAGTTTCATGCTACTCTCTGCATTGTATTGAGCCTGAACAATTTGTATTGTATATCTTTTAATGCACCAGAGTTGTATGTAGTCCTTAGCTTTTGTTTATTGAACTTTTGATTATGAAAGTTTATTTAGCATCACCTGTGTGTTACCTTTTTATATAGGAGGAGAGAAGAAGCACAGAAACTTCTCAAGGAGGCTCTTGGAACCTTAGATGGACAGCATTAGAGCATGTATTAAAGTGGTGCGTAGGCAGATGTTTCACTGGTCAGTTTCACTGTTTCAGTATGCATCCGTAGAATGATTATAGCTACAGAAAAAAAGCTATGAATTGATGCTTATTTTTATTAAATTTAGTGTCCTAGAATGATTTTTATTTCAATAAATGTGAGTTCTTATTTCGATAACTTAATTGATGGAAGTTAATACCTTTGACAGTCAGCTGTCCGATCTG
The DNA here is from genome assembly GCA_948193385.1 of Breynia disticha f. nivosa. Lineage (NCBI taxonomy): Eukaryota > Viridiplantae > Streptophyta > Magnoliopsida > Malpighiales > Phyllanthaceae > Breynia > Breynia disticha. The sequence goes on from CANYCX013586105.1 coordinate 2,790, forward strand.
AAAACTCGTGGAAAACTCTTAATCCACGTCAAAATCTCTACCAATAATTGCGATTTTATGAGCTGTAAACTCAGTGAATATAAACTGTCATCGATTAAATTCAACAATCACAAGCAATAGATGTAGTATATGGTATATGTAGGCATATGCTAACGCTTATGAATCAAGTTTATTATCTTCTAATCGATTAAGTCTGAAGTTTGTCTAACTTGTTTTTCTTGCACCTTTATACTTCTTCTCATTGCATATTTACTTTTCTTTCCATTGCTCTTTAATTTTGAGCCGAAGGTCTATCGATTTCATATTCAGATCAAGACAATTTGTAAGTCCTTTTTACATTTCATATCATGTGAAATTCAATCGCATAATAAGATTCCAACCATTGCATAGAAACCATTGTCTTTGCATCATTAAACACTTGAATATTGTCATTTAAATGTGTTGTATCCAATATGACATCTCATCCAACATAACATAAACAAACATTCATTCATTGAAGACTTCGCGGCTATGACATTTCCCGGGACATTCTGTGCGCCTTTTGCCCGCTACATCAACAATCTCAACAATTACAACATATATATTATTATGTATATTCAGTATAAAACATTTGTACCCAGATAGTCCTCTAAACAATTTTCTTACTTAAATTCATGTTCCAATGCAATTTCTAATGTCTCTGCTTATGAATGCAACTTTCTACCATTTTTCTGAGTCTTTCATCTAATTTAATTGTTCTGGAGTTTAACTATGCTTTAGAGACATTTTATATTGAACATTTAGTACTTCCATAACTCATTTTAGTTTGGCCTTTAAAAAGTAAGTAACAAGTCCAAACCATCATTTTCAATCTAAGTTAAAAAAACAAACATTGAGTTTTCTATCCACCATTATTGATTGCACGAATTTTCTTTTGCAAACTACAAATCTAAATGATGTGAGATAAAATTCTGCTTAAACTAGACTTACGTGATCCTAATTAAATTACGCTTACATGATCGATTAATCATAATAGATTACACAAATTTTCTTTCACAAACTAAACCCGTTTAGCATTTTTTTATAAAATTTTTAAGTAAAGATGAATTCCAACTTGCCTGAGGCAAAAGTGAATTTGGATAAACTATTGTTTTAGGATTTAGAAAGACTTTAAATTCTCTATGTTTTATGAAGATTTTGAGAATATTTGACAGTTTGTGTTTTTAATATATACAGTGAATTCAAAACAAATTTCATTATATATATATATATATATATATATATATATATATATATATATATATATATATATTATTCCTTTGTCTCTCTTAATGTGCATATCAAATGTCCATAAATATACATTACATTTTTTTTTTTTGAAACTTATAAATATACATTACATTTAGTTTGGGGTAACGAGTCAAAATTTATTTAGTTTTTAAAATTGTTAAATAATAGACGATGTATCAATAATTTTAACATAAATTCTAATTTCAACTAATTTGTGAAAAATATGAGAATCACTATAATTACGTAGCAAATTGAGAAAACTACATAGATAAAATATTTTACTTTTGAAAAAGAAAGAGTGAAAAATGAATCAAGTAAAAAATCAGTGTTATCAGAATTGGATTGGTGATCGAGCTGAAAAATGGACTAAGTGGATGGTTCATTGGTTGAGTCGGTAATGTAAAAATAATATAAATAAATAATATAAATATACAAAATTATTTAAATTCTAAATTGCTTATTTTTTCAATATTTAAAACAGGTTCAGTTCACCGGCTTACCAGTTAAATCAACCGGTTCGTCGGTTTTACTGGTTTAATACTGATTTACTTACAGACCAGTTTGAATGATGAATCGGAATCAGACCGGTTTACCGATCCAACCAGCTCGTTTGATCCAGCTTTTGTAACATTGTAAAAAAGAATAAAACAAAATAGAATTACGGAGGAAGAATATAAATGAAGGGCATAATATAAGAGGGCCACCCACCGGAACTCCTCCGCTTCACATCAAATGCTCCGTTCCGAACATCACCACCTCAATACCAATTTTAACTTCCGTTCAGTCACTCTTACTTAACCTTACCCGACAATCATGCCTCATCAATCTTCCAATCACTACCTCTCCAAATCCCTCCTACATCCCACCGCTCTTATCCATGTCCTTTTCGGTCATTTCCGTTCTTCTTCCTCCAGCGATATCATTTTCGCCAAGGTTACTACGCCCTTTTCTTCTTTATTCTTTTATTGATTAATTGTTATCTCAGGCTTGTTGCTTTTTGTTTTGCAGGAAAGTTCTATAGAGTTAGTTGTTATTGACGAGGATGGAATAGTAATTTCCGTTTGTGAGCAACCTGTGTTTGGCACTATTAAAGATGTTGCTGTTGTTCCTTGGAATGATAAGTTTGATATTCCAAGTCCTCAAGTGAGTTTTTTTTTCTGTTGCGCTTCATTTGATCGACTAGATTGCTTTGTTCGCTTCTTTTTAAATTGGATTGTTTAATTTACTAAAACAAATTAAAAAAAGGATATACGAGTACATCGCATAGTGAAAAAATTTGACCGAATTAGACTATACAAGTATATCGCATAGTGAAAAAACTTGAGGTGGATTTTACAGAATTAGATTATACGAGTACATTGCATAGTGAAAGAGTTGAGACATTGCATAGTGTCGTGTGTTGACTGTTGCTTTTAATAGATGTACGGGAAGGATCTTCTTGTTGCTGTTTCGGATTCTGGAAAGATGTCGTTCCTCTGTTTTTGCAATGACATGCACAGGTTTTTACTTTCGGATTTCGATGTATTTGATTTAATGTGGTGCATTTGCTTTCCATTGTGGAAGTTTGAATGTTGTCTGTCGGTTGTGATAGGTTTTTTCCTTTGACACATGTTCAGTTATCAAATCCTGGAAATGAGAGACACCAGCTTGGAAATAAGCTAGCTGTTGATTCCAGGTTAGTTGTGTTATTTTCTTGTGTTGATTTTGTGTGTGCTACGTGGAAGTAATAATCTTGAATTGATTGTCCATAAGTTTATTGAGAAGCCTATATTTCTTTGTAAAAATGTTAACTACAACAGTCTTGTTTTGTGTCCACGATTCGAATTAAATGTTAGTCTTGTTTGTTTTGTCATTCAAAACAGTATAGTCTTGTTTGTTTTGTCATTCAAAACAGCACTTCTGCTATACCTACACTCACCTAATGCTCAGTATGGGACATCTCTCAAAGGGTTGTTAAAGTATCGAGAATTTATTGTTTGTATTGTGCTTGCAACAAAAGGATTTACTGGATTGTCGTTTGATATTATAAGAGGAATTTTACGAGAGAACTGATAGTTATTCTTACTTATTCTTGTATTAATTTTACAAGAGAACTGATTGTTATTCTTACTTATTCTTGCATTTACAAAGTTTTTGCTAGTTTAAAATTAGCACTCTCACTAATGTGATGATACAGAGGTTTCTGTTATTCACAAATTTGCATGTTGGGTTCTTATACATGTCTCTGAATATCATGTTTGCAGTGGCCTTTTTATCGCTACAAGTGCTTATGAAGACCGGTTGGCTCTGATCTCCCTCTCAGTTTCTGGTGGCAACGATATTATTGATAAGGTTAATATGTTCTCTAGTTGCAATTTTGTTGTGCGTTATGTTGCTCTACATAATGGGGAAAAAATATGAACATATCATGTTTAAGCTTGTTGTTGTGAGATGAAATTAACCCTGAATATATTGACAAGCTTTGCACCATTCCAGAGTTCTAAGTATCTTTCTGAAGATGAAGGCAGTTCAAATTTTGCTAGAATCATCCAGAGACTAACTATGTCTGGTACCATATGGAGCATATGCTTCATTTCAAGGGATTTTAGTCAACCAAGTAAGGAGCACCATCCTGTTCTAGCAATTATTCTTAATAGGTACGGAATTTGAGTATGTGGAATCTGTTGTTTGTAAAACTAGTGATGGTGTCTGCTATTGTCATTTGACTTAAAATAGCATATATCATGAAGTTATTTTAATCACAAACGTTTCTTTTGCAAGTTTAGTAAGGGAGCTGTATCAAATGAACTTGTACTGTTGGGATGGAGCTCAAGGGAACATTATATGGATGTTATCGGCCGATATGTTGAAGCTGGACCACTTGCACATGAGATTGTTGAAGTTCCCCGATCCAATGGTTTTGCCTTTCTATTTAGGGTTGGTGATGCTCTCTTAATGGACCTTAGGGATGCTGCCAATCCCTCTTGTGTCTATAGGACCAGCTTGAATTTCTTGCCGACTGCAGTGGAAGAACGTAATATTATTGAAGAGTCATCCTTAATTAATGATGTAGATGATGATGGTTTGTTCAATGTTGCTGCATGTGCTTTATTGGAGCTTGGTGATTATGATCCCATGTGCATAGATGGTGAAAGTGGCAACCCAAAGTCCATCTCGAAGCGTGTGTGCTCTTGGAGTTGGGAACCAGAAAATGGAATAAGTACGAGTACAAGAATGATTTTCTGTATTGACACGGGAGAATGTTTCATGATTGAGATTATGTTTGATTCAGCGGGCCTCAAAGTCAATCTTTCTGACTGTATTTACAAGGGTCCACCATTTAAGGCACTTATGTGGGTTGAAGGTGGCTTCATTACTGCTCTTGTAGAGATGGGGGACGGTGTTGTTCTAAAGGTGGAAAATGGAAGACTATCATACACAAGTGCCATTCAAAACATTTCACCAGTCTTGGATATGTCAGTTGTTGATTATCATGATGAGAAGCGTGACCAAATGTTTGCTTGCTGTGGAGTGGCCCCTGAGGGATCATTAAGAATTATTCGAAATGGTATCAATGTTGAAAAGTTGCTGAAAACTGCCCCTATTTATCAAGGTGTTACTGGTACATGGACGCTCCGAATGAAAGAAACTGACCGGTGTCATTCCTTTTTGGTGCTATCATTTGTTGAGGAGACGAGAGTACTGTCAGTCGGAGTAAGCTTCACGGATGTGACTGAGTCAGTCGGCTTTGAACCTAATGTGTGCACTTTGGCATGTGGACTTGTAGGTGATGGTATGCTAGTTCAAGTCCACCAAAGTGCCATCCGTCTTTGTTTGCCCACTAAAGATGCTCATGCTGAAGGCATACCATTATCTTTTCCAGTTTGTGCATCTTGGTGCCCAGGCAATGTAAGTATCAGTTTGGGGGCTGTTGGGAATAATTTGATCATTGTTTCCACTTCTAATCCGTGCTTTTTGTATGTTCTTGGGGTTAGAATGGTTTCCTCGTATCAGTATGACTATGAGATGTTTGAAATGCAAAAATTGAGATTGTTGAATGAGTTATCATGTATTTCCATACCTAAAAAGTGTTTTGAGAACAAAAATTTGAGATCTGTTAATCTTGTGGATGATTCTCATACAAACACCCTTCCAATTGGAGTTGACATAGCTAGCACATTTGTCATTGGCACGCATCAGCCTTCAGTGGAAATCCTGTCTTTTGCTCCTGATGAAGGTCTAAGAATTCTTGCTTCTGGGGCAATCTCATTGATAAACACCACGGGAACTGCTATCAGCGGTTGCATTCCCCAAGATGTAAGGCTTGTACTGGTTGATCGACCTTACATTTTGTGTGGTTTAAGGAACGGGATGTTGCTTAGGTTTGAGTGGCCTCCCCCATCTGCCATACTTTCATCCGAAGTTGGTGTCTCAAATACAGCTTCTGTGTCTTTGGAGTCAAAAAGATGTGTTGTCGGTTTAACTGACAAGACAATCACTGACCATCCCGTAAATTTGCAATTGATTGCTACCCGCCGCATTGGTATTACTCCTGTTTTCTTAGTTCCTCTATTTGAATCACTTGATGCGGACATGATTGCCTTGAGTGATAGGCCATGGTTGTTGCAAGCTGCACACCATAGCCTGGCCTATACTTCAGTTTCTTTTCAGCCTTCAACACATGCAACAGCTGTTCGCTCTGCTGACTTCCCAAAGGGAATTTTATTTGTTTCAGAGAATAGTTTACATTTGGTAAGTTTCAAACGGATGACTTCTATATAGGGTTTTTATTTTTTCCCTCCCACAACACTCTGATACTGTAGAACTTTGTGAATGGATTCACGCTTTAAGTCAATGGAAAAACTGAAGTAGATCATGTAGTTTCATCTTATACTTCACTCTTCATTGCTCGACTTTATCTTAAATATGGATATATTGGTAGTAGTTTAAGACTCTTCATATTCACAATGTTTTCAGGTTGAAATGGTGCACAGTAAAAGGCTTAATGTGCAGAAGTTTCAACTTGAAGGAACTCCAAGGAAGGTCTTATATCACAGTGAAAGCAAGTTGTTAATTGTGATGAGGACTCAGCTGAGTGATGATTCATGTTCATCTGATGTATGCTGCGTGGATCCCCTCAGTGGTTTGGTTGTATCAAGTTATAAACTTGAGCTTGGAGAAACAGGAAAATCCATGGAGTTGGTTAGAGTTGGAAGTGAACAAGTATTGCTAGTTGGGACAAGTTTGTCTTCAGGACCAGCAATAATGTCCAGTGGTGAAGCTGAAAGGTATTTTTCCTTCCAAATGCTCATTTGTTTTTCCTTTTGAGGACGTGATTTTTTTGCGATGAAGGCTTCGTCGTATATTTTTTCTTGGGTTGTTACCATAAATGTTTCATTTTTCTGATGAATTTCTTCAGATGTTACTTCATTAGTTTCTAAGCTTTTTAGCAAAATACAGTTGAAATTATGTTTGCTGAATGCTGATTTGAATTTTACTCATCAGTACAAAAGGTCGTCTTATAGTCCTCTGCCTTGAGCATTTGCAAAATTCAGACAGTGGTTCTATGACGTTATGTTCAAAAGCAATGTCTTCATCCCAACGGACTTCACCATTTCGTGAGATCGTTGGCTATGCTGCAGAACAATTATCCAGCAGCAGTATTTGTAGTAGCCCAGATGACACTAGCTGTGAAGGAATCAGATTGGATGAAACTGATTTATGGAATTTGCGATTGGCATATCAAGTTACATGGCCCGGAATGGTACTTGCTATATGTCCATATGGAGACTCTTACTTTTTGGCTTCTGCTGGTAATAGTGTAAGTTGCAGAAGTTCCATATTTTTTCTTTAAGATGTCAGGCTGAAGACGTCTATGTTTTGCACTTTCTTAATATTGGCTCCTTCTCTTTTCAGTTCTATGTTTGTGGCTTTCCAAATGATACTCCACAAAGAGTGAAAAAATTTGCTATAGGAAGGACACGTTTTATGATAATGTCCTTGACAGCACATTACCCCAGGATTGCTGTTGGTGATTGTCGAGATGGGATCCTTTTCTTTTCTTATCAAGAGGTGGGTGATGGTAGCGTTTTATTTGTAAATAAAAAATTTTTTTTGGAGAGAGATACCATTTCACCAATCGAGTCACATGTATCTAATTTATTTATACCTAATGATTTTCCACAATGTGATGACGAAAAGTTATAACTTGGACAAATCTTCCATATAAATGCTTTGGCCCGTTTCATTTTCTTATGCTTTCTTTGCTTTCTTTGACCTTTTCATAAGTTGATTGCATGAAATAGATGGAATAAAAGCTTATGTTAAACTCATCATTACGTTCTCTCTCTTATTAGGATAACAAGAAGGTGGTGCAACTTTATTCTGATCCATCACAAAGATTAGTGGCTGATTGTGTCCTTACAGATGTGGATACAGCAATGGTTTCAGATCGCAAGGGAAGCATTGCTGTCCTGTCATGTTCAAGTCTTGTAGAAAGTAAGTTTTTGAGGGTACATCTAAACATTGTACAAATAATACATTGTTAATCAATGCTACCAGTGTATCTCCTATCAATCATGCACATTTAATTGCACAATTTGAAATTTTTGACAAAAGGTATGAGAACATGTTTCCATTGTTGTGTCGTAATTTAAACAATAACTATACAGCATCTATTGTAATTTTTGCAATTATGAACGCCCAAATTCTTGGCAATTTTCAACTAGTCTATTAGAAAATTCCTTGTCATTTATGAACAATAAAAAGAGAAATTAAGAGCACAGGTAACTTATTTGTGGAATTAAAGATGCCTCCGAAATGTTCTCATTTATCTTTAGTTATTTGGTAGTGATTGTAAATCATGAGGATTTTTGGAATAAGATCATGTGCTTGCTACATTGAGTTGGTTGTGTAGACACTGAAATTGGTTAACTGAACAAGAAAGAGAGAATTATCATTTTTTAATATTTTGTATTACTTTCTTTCAGATAATGCTAGTCCAGAATGCAACCTTACCTTGAGTTCAGCTTATTATCTGGGTGAGATAGCCATGAGTATACGTAAGGTTAGTTCTTATAATGTGTTTTCTTGTGTGGGCCATTACTTTAATTCTTCTATTGATGCTTGGAAATTGCGTCCTTACAGGGGTCCTTTTCGTACAAGCTACCGGCTGATGATGCCTTAGCAGGTTGCTGCAGAAGTATCACAAATATTGATACGACAAGCAATACCATTATGGCAGGCACACTCTTGGGAAGCATAATAGTCTTCATTCCTCTATCTAGGTTTGTATCTTTATAATATATTTGTTTTTGGTTGCATTTCTTACTAGGAATCCTCATTTTCTTATCATTTTAAAATTGCAGGGAGGAATATGATCTGTTAGAAGTTGTCCAAGCTAGACTTTCAATTCATCCTATAACTGCTCCAATTTTAGGAAATGATCATAATGAGTTCCGAAGCCGTGAAAATCCGGTTAGTGCCCGTAGTCTGTAGTTTCCTTCATGTCTGCTGTGTTTTTGTTGCTTAGATTAAAGAAGATATTAGTCCCTGTAAGTTATAAAGTTCTTGTGGATGTTTCTGAGTCCTGGTTTAACTCTGATGCAATGACAAATATTGTGATCCATTCTTTAGGAGTCTTTGAAATTATTTGATTCTGTGTTAGTGCAATAGTGAGACTAAAAGATTATCTATGAAACCTGTAATGGATTCATGATCACCTGAAGCAAGCATCAAATGTCCATCCAATCAATTTTACTTCTCAGATAGCTTGAGAATTAGGATTGTTTTCTCTTCAGCTATCCTGGACAGTCTGATATTGTTTTCCTTTCTGTGCATGTGTTATTGTTCACTATGCTTCTTCCTTCTTTGCCCATATTTCTCTGTGCAGCAGTGGGAAATGTGTCATTCTAGTAATTGACCTCTTCTGTCCCTATTGTACTTTGATATGCAGGTAGGAGTGCCTAAGATACTTGATGGCGACATGTTGACTCAGTTCTTAGAGTTAACAAGTCTTCAGCAAGAGGCGATATTATCATTGCCTATGGGCTTGTCGGATATAACCAAACCGAGTTTGAAGCCCCATTCCCCGACTCCGAGTGTTAGTCAGGTTGTACAACTCCTTGAACGGGTTCATTACACCCTTAATTAAGCATTTTCTGCATGTCACAAATTTATTCTCCAAGTGAAGATAATACGTGAAAGCAAGCGATGTCGTGAAGTTTTATGCTAGGCCTCCTCTTTCGCAACTTTTGTTACATACATACCACTTGCCCTGATACTATGTCAACGATGAGAAAACCTGGCTGCTGATCTTTGTCGGATCCAACAATTGATGGAACGAGGTCATAGATTTGCTTTCATTCTGTTATCTGGATGTCATGACGGGCTGGTCAGAGAATAAATGAGCATTGCATGGTAAAATCCTTTCCTTGCCTGTGCATACAGTCTAATGTTGTACCATATTCATTCATTTGTCCCTTAGCAATATAAGGCCACGAGGAAGGTAATTTCTCTACTCTAAGCAGATGACCCATTTTGAGAGAGAGAAACAAAGCAATTTTTTCTGGTAAATGTATCGCCTTGTACATGTGACATTGCCTGTGCATTCAAATATAATTTCCACAATATTGATTGACCATTTTCTTTTTGGTTTCATTTGTGTATCTAGTCAAAGACAGAAGATTGCAAAATACGAAATCAAAGTTATCTGTTGTGTGGTTTTGGAAGTGTTGTCAATTTGTGAATTTTTTCCTTGGCAATTTAAGTCTGTATGGTTAATTGTGCATCCGAGCAATGTTTGTTTTTGCCTTTTCCACTCTTGTATGTGAAGCAGGGTCTGTAATGTTCTACGATTCAGTGATGGTGTAATCTTTTGAACTTTACAGCAGCATGCCAGGCATCACACTTGCAGAGGAGGCAGGTGTGGAGAGTAGCCTTCACAAATTGGGGTGTGGGCTGTGTTTTGACTGGTGGAGGGCTTGACTTGGTACACAACGTTACTTCATACTGCAAAACTATCCCCTCTAATATATGAAGTAGGAATCTGAAAAAAATGAAGATTTTCCTTGAGAAATGTTTACAGTTTTCATGTTTTAAACTACGGATTGCATTAGCATTAGGGCTAATCACTTGGGTGGTGTTCTCGAGGACTAATTCCTTCCTTAGCCAGCACACTCCTTGGAAACAAAATGACGTCGTATCTTGACTCACGAAATCACCAATTTGCTTAGCATATTGATAAGATCCCCAAATAGAAATTAGGAAACAAATATTGAAACAAAGGAATAACCACTGATTTTACCATAGAATAGTCAAAATGAAGAACAAAGTATGAGCAAAGTGATAAAAGATGAGAAGAAACAACTAGTAGCATTCGAGAGGATACTACTCTCCTAAAGATAGAGATTCGAGAGGCTATCAAATCTTCTAAAATCAAAGAACCAAAACCAATAACAAAGTAATCTTGTCCGTCTCTTTTCTCCCAATGTTACTATATATAGAGCTCCAAAAATCCTAGCATAATTTTAACTAATTTAAATACTACTGCTGATTACTTATTGATTAAAACCTATTCATTCCCCCTTAACATCCACCTTGTCCTCAAAGTGGTTGCAAAATAGCCCTGATATCTTTCAACAAAACACTTTGCCTGCTCCACCTCAATAAATTGTGACTTATATGGGCAGTAAAGAAGTTCTCTTCCAAAATAAGAACATTGTAGCTTGAGTTATCCCTATCACTCAAGTGATTCTCCACAAACCATCCCTCATCCTTTTCATAGCCAAATAATGTAGCCACGACACAATTTGTGGTAGCTTTCATTTTTTTACCATTCTTCTGAATCCATATGAAGAACTCACACTCATGTGGCAGATTGTCCTCATGAAAACCATTTTGATCTGTCATAATAACACATGCACTAACATTACTTCCATCAGTTGGTTCTCTGTAAATTACTCCTTTTTTCCTGCCATGAGAAGGTTGGAAGATCTCCGTAGAAACACCCATAAAAGTAATAAATACAGCAGAGTTTGTAATAAAATTTCCACTAGTCTGAGGTATTCGTGTGAGACTAGGCTCATCAATAGTTGGACTGCGTGAAAACTTATCTTTGAATGCTTCTGAAAATGGAATCCCTACAAATCTGCCCTTGGCAAATTTAAAATCAACATGAGTGTTCAACTTCTTGTTCTACATAACAACCCAATAGATGCTTTGGTTAGGAAATTTCATTTCCCTAATTCGATCCCAACAACAATTTAATGATAGGAAGAGATTGCAATCTGGAAAATTATGGGAATGTTCAATTTTGTGTTTTCAATTGTAAGAATGTCAGGGTATGTTTGAACATTTGTAAGAATGCACGAATTCGAGTTTCAAATGTACAAATGTCAGATTTTGAGTTTACAATTGCAAGAATGTCAATGAACAGAAATGAATGAAGTTTTTAGCATTTAAGAATATTCAAACTTATGAAAATCTTTCCACATCTTTTCAAATTCAAAAAAATTACCATATCTGATTCTAGTTTTAAGCATATGAAATCTGTCAACCAATTTATAGTGTTCATTATTGTTCATATAAGTTCATAACTAGAATCATATCTATTTGTTAAAAAATTGAGATAGACAATCCAAAATAGGAAACTTATTACTTGTTAAAAATAAGGAGATTCAAGCGACATGATGTATAAAAAAACATATGTTTATAGTGTTCATTTTTGTTCATCATTGTTCATATATAGAGAGGGAATAAAATTGGTATATACATCCAAATAGGAAACTAATTGCTTACTAAAAATCAAGAGATTCAAATGGCACGATATATAAAAAAATATATTTAGTGTTTATTGTTATTCATTATTGTTCATATATCGAGAGAGAATAAAAAGTGACATTGTGCATTTTAAAACATGAAATCGGACATTTATATAATTGATGAACTAGAATCTGACATAAACAAAAAATGAACAAATATACACTGATATTCTTATAAATTCAAACTCAAAACGTGATAGTTTACATAGTTATCTGATTGCAATCTACAATCCACTCTTCTCTCAAGCCCATTAATATTCCTGGATCAAATAATACTCTTTTGTGGCTCACGACTCCATTTTTATGTTTAGTTGAAAGCAGCAGTAAACCCTAGTAAAAATTTGGTCTTCTTCCACCTTTGCCCTTGCCTTATCATTCGTTCTCTTCTTCAAGTAAACCGCCATCACTTCACCTCCCTTGTCAAATTCCAGCCAAAAAGACCATGGAACCACTTCCTTAGTCACAATTTCCTAAAATCCTTCTCTGATTTTTCTCTGTAATAAAAGTGACTCAGTTCCCTCTTCAACAAAAGTTTTAGCTCCGTTGCCGTTGTCCGCAATGGACAGTAGTAAATCTCCTTTGTCAGTAGCACTCGCCTGAGACTTGAGAGGATTTTTGTTCTCCAACGATGATTCTTCCACTCTTGAAGCATCCTCTGTGACATCTTCTGTAAAACTTGGCTTATCTAGCCATTGAATTTTTGCTACCATAAAGAGTTGTTGAGCCTCCACTAGATTTGTAGCCATCAATGCAATACCTTAATTTAATAATTTTGATTTTTGCAATAATAAAGTTAGATCTTCCCTTATCTTGATAAGTTGTCTTGTAATCTCAGACCCATCTCCTTTCATATTCGACCCTAGAATCTTTGTTGCTCTGATACCAATTTGATAGGATACCAAACTAATAATGTGTAGAAATCAAGAGGACAAGGATTAAAACAAAGAAGACTACTGATTTTACTATAGGATAATAAGAACAAAGAGATAAAAGGATAACAAAAAACAATTGGTAGCTTTCGAGAGGCTACCACTCTCCCAAGATAGCAATTCGAGAGGCTATCAACTCTCCTAAGCTCAAAAAGCCAAAACCTTAACAAGTAATTTCCTGCCTCTTCTTCTCCACAATGCCCCTATATATAGCACTCAAAAACCCTAAAATATTTTTTAGCTAATCTGAATATTAATACTAATTACTCATTAATAGGAACTTATCATTCCTTCCCCCTTAACTTCCACCTTGTTCTCCAGGTGGGTGCCAAACACTCAGCACACAGAGTAATAGAAGCCTACACATGTCAGGATCATCACATTTGAATTTGATATTCCCCATCTCCAATAAAAAA
>CANYCX013590855.1:0-17871 GCA_948193385.1 Breynia disticha f. nivosa
TTCAAGTCTCTGTACATTTTTGTGCTGTTTAGATGCACAGAATACTTCGAGAATGAGCTTCCTACATAATCTCCTCCTTAAGTTCTCGGAAGCTTAGCACACATATCCTCTTTCCATAGTGCAGAACTCCTTGTTCATCAAGCACATACAGTGTTTCTCTTCCTCTTTCCACTTTCTTCTTAGCGATTACCAGTTTCTCATCCTCCATTTGTCTCTCCTTTATCTGCTCTTGAATTATCAGTCTCATCGACATATTTGCTAGCAACCCTTCTTCAATCACTTTAAGTTCTAACTACAGTTCCCTAATCGCAAATAAAAACTCCACATTGTAGGAAATGGTATCGCCCTTCACTTGTGATTTCCTACTCAATGCATCGGCTATAACATTAGCTTTTCCCAGTGGTATTCATTTGAACTGTCGTAGTCCTTTAGCAATTCAATCCACCGCCTTTGTCTAAGATTCAACTTTTTCTGGGTAGTTATATACTTCAAGCTCTTGTGGTCCGTGAAAATCATGAAGCTTTCTCCGTAAAGATAATGCCTCCAAGTCATGAGTCGGGTAATTAAGCTCATGTTATCTTAACTGCCTTGAAGTATATGTTGTCACCTTTCAACATTGCATCAGTACGACAGCTAGACCTATTTTAGAAGCGTCAGTATATACCACATACTCTCCGTCCTCTAACCGTAGAGTCAACACAAGAGCCTTAGTAAGCCTCTTTTTGATCTCTTCAAAACTCCCTTGACATTTATCACTCCACTTAAACTTGGCATTCTTCTTGAACAAACTAGTAAGTGGTCTCGCGAATATCAAGAAATCCTGAATGAATCTCTGATAATAGCCCGCCAAACCTAAAAACTCCAAATTTCTATTACATTCTTTTGAGCCTTCCACACTTCCATGCCTTAATCTTCGAAGGATCCAGTTGAACACTGTGTCTAGAGATTACATGTCCCAAACAATGCAACCTTTTCAAGCCAAAACTAACACTTTGAAAACTTGGCGTACATCTGCTTATCTCTCAAAATCTACAATGTCACCCTTATGTGCTTCTCGTGTTGACCTATACTCTTCGAATATATCAAAATGTGTCGATGAAAACTACCACAAAGGTATCTAGATAGGGTTGAAAAATTTTATTCATTTGGGACATAAACGCTACTGGAGCACTTGTTAACCCAAATGGCATGACTGTGAATTCCAAGTGGCCATATCTGGTTCTGAACATTGTCTTAGGCACTAACTTCTCTTCCACTCTCAGCTGCCAGTACCCTGACATTAAGTCAATTTTGGAGAAAACTACTGCTCCTTTCAATTGATCTAAAAGATCATCAATTCAAGATAAGGGGTACTTATTCTTTATCGTCACCCGATTCAATTGACAGTAATCAATGCACAACCTCATGCTTCTATCCTTCTTCTTAACAAACAACACGGGCGCTTCCCAAGAAGAAATACTCGGCCTAATGAAACCTTTATCGAGCAATTCCTCCAATTGCTTCTTCAGCTCCTTTAACTCGGATGGAGCCATTCGATAGGGTGCTATCGATATCAGAGCCATTCCTAGTACGGTCTCATTTTCAAAATCCACCTCTCTATGCAGAGGCAGTCCAGGAAGATTCTCCAAAAATATTTCTGGGTATTCACATACCACTGGAACTTCTGAGACTCCTACACTCAATTTTATGGTGTCCACCACACTAGGCAGATACGCCTCATGACCTTCCTTCATCAAACTCACTACTTACACGGCAGATATTAAACACGAAGGTACCACCCTTCGATCTCCCACAAATAGAATTTCTTTCCTCCTGTCAACCTCGATAGTTACTTCTTTCGAAAAATAGTCCACCAAAATAGAGAGCCAGTCCATGGCTAGGATCAACTCAAAATCCTTCAAATGGATTGCTACTAAATCCATTTGTAATTTACGGTTGCCTATGACTATCGAACATGACCTTACCACTTTATTCACCCTCACTATTTCCTGAGAGGGCATTGTCACCCTTATGACACAATCTAGAGTTTCTATCTTCACATTCAGTTTTAATGCATGTTTATAATCAATAAATGAGTCGGATGCACTAGAATCAATAAACATGTAAGTAGATAGACCCAAAATGTAAATAGTACCAGAAACAACATTTGGGTCATCCACAACCTCGCCTCTAGCTATGACATAGACTCTGGCCTGAGGTGCTATCGGTGCCGATGTCGGTGCCAGTGGCTAGTTAGTCCGAGGACCCCTGAAGTGTGATCCAACCCTCCCAGACGGTGCACCCCTACCTCTGTTCCCACTGGCACTGGTCCGATTATCCCAACACTGCTCTAAGAGCATTGAGCTCTAGCCTTATCGTTCATCTTCTTCAAATACTCCTTGGCCATATGCCCCTTCTTATGGCAGTAGTAGCAAATCGTGTCTGTCTGCTTTCTCCCATCAAACACACTCCTCTCACTGGGCCTAGTAAACGGTATCTCTGTAAAGCCTACTCCTCTGCCACCATGCTTCTTAGATCCTTTGGTCACTCTGAACCCATGAAAACTGAAGCTCTTCTCCCCACCAAAGCTTCTAGCATATTTGGCCTTCTTGACCTCTCGAGGCTTCTCCTCTCCAAGAGACTTCTCTGCTCGCAAGGCAGCCATAAGCAGAGCTAAATTGCTGGCAAGTTGTATAGCCAGTAAGAGACGAATCTCTAGCTTCAAACCCATCTCAAATGGTTCTCTCTCAGCCTCATCCGTCGCCACTTCCTCTGGCACATTTCTGGAGAGACATGTGAACTTTGCCTCATAATCTGCTACGAAGATATCCCCTTGCTCTAGCTTAAGGAACTCAGCTTTCTTCTCTCTCCTGTACACCAGAGGGGTGTACTTCTCAATAAAAACTTTCTGAAATTCCTCCCAAGTCATGGTGAGAGGCTCGTTCAAACTTCCCAGAACCATCTCCCACCAATTTATCGCTTATCCCTCCAGCAAGGAGGTAACATATTGGACTTTCTGAACAGAGGTGCAATTCATCCTCCTCAACATCTTCTCTGTGTCCCTCATCCAATCTTCAGCAACTGATGGATCAATGGTGCCAGAGAAAGGCTTTCCTCTAAGCTTTCTAATTTGCTCATAATTCTTGTCAATCTCTAACCTCTGAGCTCTAGGTTGTTGTTCCCTCAGTTGTTCCTATTAGATCTAGAAGTTATTGTATAGCCAGATGCTGAGCCTCAGCTTAAGGGTTAGAGGGTGCTTGTTCACTCGTGTTAGGGGTATTAGCATTCCCTTATACCGACTCTAAAGAATCGACAGCCTCGTGTACAATATCACGATGCCCCTCTTCTATTTCTAAAACATGAAGAATGAAAGGGACTTTTATTAAAAATCATGACAGAATAATGCATTATAATGAAAATAATGCCTTTTTCTCCACAAAATTTGGTATGCATTTAACATAAAAGAAAACATATTAGTGCATAATTCATGACCCATAACAGGAACCAAGGTTTTTAACAAACCTAGGCTCTGAAACCACTAAATGTGACCCCTAAATTCGACTACCATTTTCTTTTGGATTATTATTTTCCCCTCCAGTGGTACTCAAACTTGGAAAATCATAAGTGTTAAAATAACAATCAGAAAATCAAAGAGTGTAAATAAAAGAACACATTTAAGCTTCGACATATATAAAATATACACCCTTCATTTCTTTATAAAAAATCGACATAGTATTTTAAGGGGGATATCCCAAAATTAACAATGGTTACAAAATTCTTAGGGTTATAAAAGAAAAGAAATCACATAGACCTCATTTCAATTATAACCCACAAAATGAATGTATGGACTATCAATGTTCAATACAAAGTATGACATGTGTTCAAAATAAACCCTAGTGCACAGCCCACCTTCGTCCCTCGGTTCTTTAAGTACTAGTCAGCGAAGACCAAATAGCTACGACTCCTCATCGTATTCCCCCTCAAGCCCCTGCCAATGTGGCAGACATAAAACGCAGTGAGTTGTGAAACTCAATAAGCAACACTTACCAAAATGGACAACTTTCCCTATCTCATTGCATTCATAATAACTATACATTCCATACAATATTTGTACACTTCTCAAATTAAATAAGCTGCACATTTGATCAAATCCATTTCACACATCACAACACAAACATTTCAACATTTCACTTGGTACAATATACTGTCAATTCCAAACATATTCAAGTATCTTCTCACATTGAACTAATAGGTAAACCTTCATAAATAGGAGTTCATTTAATGTACATGGCTTTTTCTAAGTGTCATTGAACAACAAGAAGGTTTACTTAGGAAAAAGAATGAAATATAAGTACAGTAATAAGAGTACAGTGGAGTCCTGCAGTATGAACAATAATCAACATATTTGAACATGGAACTTTGAGTCAGAACACGTGCCACGTTCGGTGTCATGATTGATAAAGCTTAAGAGATACCATTCTTGACTCATACAATTTGAAGGAAAAATGAACAGAAGTCTGATCACGTTCGTGACTCTTCATGTCACGTTTGTGACCCACAAATATGGTGTATTCATGACTCGAATTTCGAATGACATTTGTGACCAGAATCATGGTCATGTTCACGACTCATGAACATGATGCAAGAATGATTCCAGAATGAGGGTCACGTTCGTGACTCATGTGTCATGATTGAGATTCACGAACGTGATGCCTCAATGTCTCATTTGTGGCACCCTAGAAAAGTCGATATGGAATTTTAGAAGGAGTGTCACATTCGTGACACTAAATTTTGCAAAGGAAATGGTCTCTAGAAGACCAGTCATGATCATGACTGAGGTAAGTCACAAACATAACTGGTTGTTAGTAACCTTCATCTTTGGCCAGAAGGCTAGTCACGATCGTGACTAAGGACAATCACGAACGTGACTGGTTGGCTGTCCACTTTGCTTAGAAATTTTATTCATACTCAATACAACATCAATCTTTAACATACAAAGCAACCCAAACAACATTCAGACTTCACCAAATAGTCTCATACATTTCCCATATAAATTTATGCTTCATTTTCATTTGACAACTCAACCACATTAAGCAAATAAATGGCATCCCACATGATCATACCACACATAACATGGCATCAACAATCTCTCTTCATCATTTTATGAAAAAGACAACAACACTCAATTCATATCAAGCATAAAGGCATACCACACCAAGCTTAACGATTTCCATTCCTAAAACATTTCACATATCCACAACTCACACATAAGCATGTCCTCAATTCACTTTATTTTTTTCAATCCTATGTAATCATGCACATTTATGCAATATGATGAAAATGGAAATGCATGTCAACTAATGCACTCCCTTAGCATGATCACCCAAGATCCTATATCGAATTCATTTTTATTGGCATCTTAGTGCCCCAATTCGACATTTGCAAATAGGCCTCATCGGTCGGGAGTATCAGTTATCATTAATTGGATCCATATAAATTTGCACACTTATGTGCCCTTAATTCTTGGCACACTCGTATACACTAAGGTGTCCTGAGCTTTTTACCACTGTGTCATGGTGTAGCATGTGTTATATACTAACCAAAATTTTGCTCCCCTAGGAGCCCATAACCACTCCCTCATTTTGCTCACTTATGAGCCCTTTATTCTTTTTAGTGTCAATAGACACTTGCCCACTTATGAGCCCTTTAATTCATTATAATTGCCCACCTATGAGCCCCAATTCATGAATTTTATGTGCACATTCCAAGGAACAATTATGCACTCATCAATCCATTCATGCCACACAAAAAATCTACAATCATATCAACCAAATGGCTTTAAACATTTCATGCCATGTTAAACAGTCATACATTACTTGTACTATCTCATTAGATCAAAGTCTCCACATTCATTAGCATGCAAACGCAATCATATCTCCCTCGTCATACTTAATAAAATATAATACCAAATTTCGATATATTTATTTATCAGATAATCACTATCTTTCATCTCCACTCTCTAAAACATTTGCTCAATTATCTCTCATAGATATCCTTATGTTCATATTCTCTATTCTATCTTTAATGCCAACCCAAGGTAGGTAACAAGAAAATGAATTTTTATACACGAGAAAAATACAAAAAAAATAGATGAACTTTCCTACCTTGGTCAAGAAAAAGGACACAGGAAATCAACAATCATTTCCATAATCAATGTGCACCCTAAAATTACTATAAAGAAAAGAGACGAGCACTAGAAAACCTCAATGGTTCACTCTTAATTACTCTATCACATCAATATTCTGTTCTTGAATACTTTCTTCTGATACTACAATAACCTTGTCAGCGTATACTCTTAACTTCAAATTTCACCTATCTCATACTTTTCACTCTCATATTGTGCCCCTTTGAACACCATGTTCCTCATAATATCTTGTGACAACAACGCAGCATCATCATTCGCATACTAACTTGCGAAAATTTCGCATTTTGATCTATGGTATCTTTTCTTAGATAATTCCTTTTTTATCTTTACAGTTTCATTCACGTCTCTAGAAAGACATTTCACAAGTTGATATTTTAATTTTTAAAAATGGTTTGTGTTAAGAAATACATCTACCGTATCTGTACCATTTAGTTATTTTGCACAAAAACGTGCATTTGGAACTGCTTATATTAACATAAGCCTGAAAATCTTCTCTTCACATCATTTGTGAGTTTACATTTTCTTTGTTTCCATTAACATTTAACATCGTTTAATACTTAACACATTGTTTTCATTCTTACTTTCAACCATTACATGGTAACCTTTACTCAATTCAGGTTGTTGTCACACTCACAATACATTTTAATTGAGCGCAACCGAAGTGATTTTGGACACAAGATCCTTTGTCCAGCATAAGTTCGACATGAAGACGTGCTAACATACTGAAATGAATAATTTAAATTCAACATGACATTAATTTTGCAGACACGAGGTTGTGTCAGGTACTAATGTAATGATCATTCAATCATTCTTTATCTTTTACATCATTATATTCTTATATTCCATGTTCTCACATATCACATACGTATACTTTTTCTCTGTTTTTATGATTTAATCCAACCATTTCATTGGAATCGTGTTTTATACACACTTAACTAATTTTTGGTAGTCCTATTTCATTAACTACCAACATTAGAAAAAACATATGTATAGATATGTATAGGAAAAAACAATTGCAGATTTGCTTAATACAAGTTTTGAATCATTTTCTTTCAAAGCTTTCACCCTGATATCTTATCGAATTTTTGATCGATAGTTTTGTCTCGAGTTTTTGCTCGGTACTATCAATGACTTTTTTTCATAGCTTATATCATCATACAGATTCAAATTTGCAACTCATGTGCATTAATCATATCACAAAACTTTTATGCGCCTAGATCATTTCATGGCTTTCGCAAAGTAGTTTAGGTTAAGACCATATAGCATTTAACCTAACCAATCCAGGCATGTACGTACATTCATATAAGTTCATATAACTTATTATCTTTGTCAATCATATTCTTGGCCCTCAGCCTTCAAGTATCATTCACAAAGAACTTTTAGATTACAATTTAAGGAAACATACCTTATCAATTTCGAGGATTCCACGAGGTCGGAGCACAAAGATTTTTTTAGAACCATTCATGGTTTTCAAAACTCAAATCATTGGTTTCAAAGTCAAAATCATGTATATAACTCAAAAAGCAATGTATCTCTCCCAGGGATATCTAATCCCTGCTCTGATCTACTAAATGTGAGACTCAAAAATTAATTCCATTAATCTTTAAATCCCAAAATTTTAAAACTATTTATCAAACATTTTCAAACATTTATAGAAAATAATTATTAACCTTTTACAATCAACTTATTTGAAATGTAACAAATAAAATACATTTCTTTGAAACATCTTTTCAAAACAATCCATGTTTGTAATCATCGTGCCCGCGTCCTCCTCGTAGTAATCCTGCTATACCTAAACAACATGTAAACAATAAAAAGGGGTGAGTATATAAGAATACTCAGTAAGTGTAAGCCCAATTTAAGTTTCAATGAAGTGCAGGGGTCAAGTTATCACGGGCATGCTAATGAACACGAGGTCGCGCTCATTCTTTCATTCCAAGTTGGCACAGGTTGTGCCTCAACTGAGCATGAGGTTGTGCTCGTTACATTTATCCAGATTCCATATCCAGCACGAGGTCGTGCTAAGCTTCTGATCAGCTTTATGTTTAGGTTCAATCGCAAATCACAGCAAACGAGTTCAAGTTTCATTCCAATCAAGCTAGTAGTTTCCATTTATTAGACCAATAATGTTTTCATACAAGAAAACACACATATGTACTTGTTTGCAAAAGTAAGCTAAATATAGCAGATAACCACAACATTTTTCTCATCAGCCCATAGCTCTTAATCAAACATACTAGCATTCATATAGTATCAAGCAATGATCAATCAAGTCAAATATGAATGCAAATCAAATCTGTTCATATGAATGCGAATGCAAACACACGCAAATGCTCCGGGGTCTTTCTTTCTCTTTTCTTTTCTTTTGTTTTTATTTTTCCCTGGTCCCAGGCTGGCATCGTACCCAATACGGCATCGAGCCTAGGTCCGAATATATAAAAAATTTCAAATTTATTTTTTTATTATTAATATTATTATTAGTTTAGATTTTTAGGGGCATTACACAACAATAGTCTCAATTGCTCCTTACTAAGTGACATCAATTAAGTTGAAGGAACTAAAGAAGTAGCTGGAAGAACTATTGGAAAAGGGTTTCATTAGATCTAGTGTGTCACGTTAAAGAGTTTTAATGTTATTTGTCAAAAACGATAAGGGCAGGAGATTATGTTTAAACTATGAACAGTTGAATCGATTGACAATTAAGAATAAGTACTCATTATCTAGGATCAGTAGCGTAGTTCTTTTGGTGATCGTGTTCTCTAAAATAAATTTGAGATTAGGCTACTAAGAATTATGGCTTAAGGAGATTTTAATACCAAATACAACTTTTTGTACTATGTATTGACACTTTAAGTTTACTGTTATGCCTTTTAGGCTTATTAATAAGCCAGACACATTATGTCGCAGATGAATCGAATATTCTAGCCATATTTGGATCACTTTGTTGTGGTGTTCATAGATGATATTCTAACATACTCATAGAGCAGAGAGAAGCACATAGATCAGTTAAGGGTTGTTTTCCAAGTACGAAGGGACAAATAATTATATGTAAAATTCATTAATTGTGAGTTCTGGATAGATGAGATTGTTTTCTTGTGACATGTGATATCCAAACATGGGGTTCGACTTGATCCTTCAAAGATCAATGCAATCAGTGACTGGGAACCACTGAGGAGTGTGGTAGAGATCCACAATTTTCTTGGACTAGCGGGGTATTATCGGAGATCAAAACTTCTCACAGATAGAAAATTCGGTGACATAGTTATTGTAAATAGAAGCTATATTCAAATGGAGTGAACAATGTCAAAGGATTTTTTAGGAGCTGAAGGCTCATTTTAGTGACTCACTGATACTGGTGGTACCATCATAAGGCTACATGTTGTGCATACAAATGCTTCAAACCAAAGGTTAGGAGTTGTGCATAGAAATGCTTTAAAGCTAGGGTTAGGAGGAGTCTTAATGCAAGAAGTCAAATCTTAAAAATCAGACATGCTTCTAATTTTTTATTTTACAAACAAAACAACACAATAGAATATAAAAACATGATAGAATAATATTTCATCAAAGAACATCTCATACAGAATTAAGAACTAGGAAAATTCTAAGGTTTATGATTACCTCTTAAAAGCTTTTATAAAATATTGTATGAACACAACCAATAGAAAATATTCGATTCCCTCCTCTACAATATCACATGTGTTCAAGTAGAATCCAATCTGGAAGAGTTCTAGCTCTTCTTTCCTTCTTTCATTGATCGATGTGAATGGCAAGAACAAGAAAGAAAATCAATTTCTCCTTCTTCCTTCAGTGAGATGCATGTTCCTTGCTTCAAGAACAAGAGAAGGCTTTCTCTTTTCTTGAACAAACTGTCACGGCTAAGAGAGCGATAGAGAAGAGAGACGTAATAGCAATAAAGAGAGAGGAAGAGAGGCAACACCACTTATGTATTAGGGTTAGGTTTTTCATCTGTTCCTCATCCTCACATAATAGTATGCTCCTTTTTTATCAATTTTAATCCTAATTAGAATGACTTCTTGGACAAATATTTGGATTTGATTTTTAAATCAAATTCAATAATGTTTGCCTTATTTTATTTTCAATTATCTTACTTAATTAGATACCTAACTTAATTAGGAAACCCTAATTAATTAGGATACTCTAATTAATAAGACTAAATAAAATAAAATAAAATCCATCTTTTTAATCATCATGGTCGTGTCCCATTATTGGGCCACACTCTGTCCATTTGATTAACCATAAAAGCCCACACTATTTGTCTAATTGAATTAGACCAAATATGTGTCCTAATGAAATACCTAAAATGCCCTTTTCAACAATTTGTTCACATGCAATCCTATAGGTGTATTCGAACTTGGCATTAGGAAATAAAACTTCCCAAAGATCATATATGCACTCTAGCATGTCATAATGGCAATAAAAATCGAATGAAAATGCAGTTGGGTTATTCGACCTTATACAATCTTACATAGTCTCTTAGCCTAAAATGTTAAAATTACACAAGGCATGAAGTGTCATCCTTATTAATTCAATTCCTTTCTTGATATTGCAGTGAAATTGAACTCTCAGATAAATAATTAAACACATTATAACATTTCTGTATGGCTATGCACTTTTTAGCTAATAAAGTTGTTGGTGACATTTTCTCTCATTGAGAGTGAGTAATCCCTTCACTTCTCTAATGCTCTCTCTCTCTCTAACATGAACTAGTGCATACTGACATAACCATACTTTTCACCCATGTTACAGGCATGTTAGGCAAATATAAAAGTGTACATTAATTCAACTAGAATTTTATAGAGATTTCAGGTCTAAGAACTCTGATGTAAGACTTGTACAATGAGAACCACTCATGACTCAGAACCATGTAGCGTTCTCATATACAAATATAATCCAAATATCATGTCCTAGATATGAATCTATGACTTTTAAATGACATCCAATGCCCTTGTGTTCAGTAGGATCGAATCCACTAACTTAGAAAGAGCATGTCAGTCTTAATTCGCCTACTATCCTATAGTAGTGATCAACTAGGATATTTAGAATATAATCTCTTAATTTAAGGTCCTATAGACATATGCCTCACATATGTCAAATTAAGCCTTGAGATCAATATTCAAGAAATTCCATCAATCTTTATGTGTAAAAATAATAGAAAGATAGAAGAGTTGCCTTAATTTTTAGTGTAGCCTATAGACAATGCTTGAGGCTAAGGCTTACACTAACAATCTCCTACTAAGCACTCGACACAATCAGGCCTAAACCAAAACAAAAAGATACTACATATCTATCAAATAGAATTAGAGACAATTGACATGTCAATAATGAGCTATAATGTCTCTACTATCAATCTTGCTCGATCTTGAATCTATCACTCTAAGTTATAATTTATGAATATTAGTTTGGACTTTGAATGTGACCAAGACTCCTTAATTTATGAATTGACCTTGTTAATGTTACAAGAAATTTCCAATAGAACTAGGATGATTTGGAACATTCCTTAACCAATATAGAAATCTCTTAATCCACAACTTTGTCTATAGCCATCCTTGTTATAACGTACTCAGATTCTATATTTGAATTAGTTACACAGTTTACTCTTAAGAATTTTCTATCAATATATGACACCTTTAATTATGAATACATACTCACCTACTATGAATTTACAACACTTCTACAGCTTGTGTATGTGTGATACTTATCCTTAGTACACTTGATAGTTTACTTGACAGAGTCTAATAAAAAAGCTCATTGACCTATACTCGAGTTGTTCCTTTGATAAACTTAAATTTTGACACAAAGATGAAACATCTTTTTTTTTAATTTAGATATATCAAGAACACACTTTAGTACCTTAACTTAGTCCCAATAAATAGACACAGTCTATCTTTGCAAATTAGGATACTTGTATCATCTCAGGTTAACACAAGTCATTAATGATTGAACACATCCACAACCCTTACTTAAAAGTAATGTTGGATCATTTATTCAATTAAATAAGGATATTATCCACATGTGTGTCAAACATCACATTTTTGGTTTTTCCTTTCTTGTACACAAAATGCTTTTCCATACTTTCATTGAAGCTAACTCAAAATGAATGCTTCCTTGAATTATGGATTTTGAGTATGGAATACTTACTTCAATCCTTGAAGTTTTCTTACCATTCTTAGATCTCTTGTGTAATGGATTTTTTTTCAATGACTATTTTGTGAATAAAGATTGATAGATTTCCATGAGTACAAATCTCAATGCTTAAGCTGGTAAATGTGAGGCATAAGCCTATAGGACCTTGAACTGAGATATTTTATTCTAAACATCCCTATTCAATCACTGTTATAGGAGTAGTTAGTGAATTAATACTACCATGCTCTTTCTAACTTAGTAGGTTAGCACTCAAAAATCATTGATACTTATCTAGTACATGGCATTTGGATTATATTCGCTCAAAGAGAACACTACATGGTTTAGAGTCATAAGTGGTTCTCAAAATGCAAGTTTTACACCGAAGTTATTAGACCTAAAATCTCTATAAAACTCTATATGGGCTACTTTATACTTTTACTTACACCTAACGTGCCTTTAACATGATGACCAGCATGGGTATGATTGGGTATGCACTGGTTCATGTTAAAGATCATGATAGAAATGAAGGGATTACCTTCTTAAAAGAGAGAGTATTATTGGCCTCTTAATCATAAATTGAGAAGTGTGTTCCACACCCAGATGAAATAATGAGTTTCATTATTTATCTTAATGTCTTCAATGTCACTAGAATATCAAGAAATAAATTAGATTAAATAAGAATGACTTAGACTATGCATTAGTTAATTCCGATATTCAAGGATACGAGCCTATGTAAGATTGCATTAGGTCAAATAGATGCCACCACATCTTCATTTAATTTAGGATGTCATTATGAATTACTAGAGTGCATAAATGACCTTTAGGTACTTATAATTCCTAATACCAACATTAAATGAACCTATAGAATTGCACACACAAAAACCAAATCAAAAAAGGTTATTTTTTATATTTCCATTTTGGTCAAATAATTGGGTCATTTTATGGAATTTTTAAGTCAAATTTGGATATTATTTTGGCTATATTGAGACCATAAATCGCGTAGCAATCAACAACAATGCTAATTATGAATACCAAATCAAATCCATATGAATGTCAATGCAATTCATATGCAATATGCCTCGGGATATTTCTCTTTCTTTTTCTTTTTTCCTCGGTCCCAGACCGGCATCAGAAGTCTATCCAAAAAATCATCGGTCCCAGACCGGCATTAAACCCAGTTCGACATCGATCTCAACTCGAAATCATCCTCAGGCTCAGCCTAGGATATCGGCCAAGTGTCACACAATGAATGAAACATTGAATGATCAAATGCATTCATATGGCCACATTCTCAATCTCATGTATGCTCAAAAAATCAACTCATATGCTTTCATATCATTAATCATAAGAAGATCAAAGGCAATAGCAAAAATGAGCATACTATCATATATGAATGTCAAAGGCAAGAACAAATCATGCCATAACAATAACAATTAATCAATCATGCTCATATTAACCATTTCAAGCAAGAAATCACAATTCAAGCTTCAAAGGTTCATAAGAACATATGCATATGAGAATTTCCATAATTACAAATAATCACACATAGTTAAGCTTTTATAATTTAAAGGTTTCCAATCCAAATACAAATACAAATCTTTACTATCAGTTCATTGATTTGAATCCTAACACAAAGGAATTACTCATACGGATGTTAATTGTAAGTGTAAGAACACTTACCTCGAATATCGTACGAAGTCAGCATTGGCTCAACTTCGATCCTAAGCACGTATAAATCCTCCTATAGAAAATAAGCATTACAGAGGCTGTTAATACACATTTTCCTTACTGATTTTATAATAAAATCATCAAACTCAGCATCTTATATGTATGTTCTTAGTTTCACAGTAACCTTCCTTATAAACCAATCCTTCTAAACTCATGCTACACACAATCACATGTTCTAATCCTTTAACATGAAGTGAACAAAGGCTAATTCATCAACTATATGTTTTCCAACAACTCCTATTCCTCACACACCTCCTTTAGCTATTTCTAGGGTTTCCTTCCAAGGTAGTTTGGTCTTTGCTCTGTAAATGAATAGAATAGTGTTCAACAGTCCGTTCATTCATAAAATCCTAGTCAACGCGACCTATAGCACAGGTTGTGCTGATGATCGTGTCGTGTTTTCCAGCACGAGTTCCTATTTGTTCGTGCACAATCTCATTTTGAAATAAATTCAGCACGTGGTCGTTCTGTTTCCAAGTATGAGCGCAATGTCATGCTAATCAACTGGCATGAGCACGAGGTCGTGCTCAGCCCGTGTTGTCTGTTGTTTTTTGAATTTTTCCTAAATTTTTCCAATTCGATCTTGTTTTAAGCTATTTTTCATATAAATTAATTTCTATAAATTTCAGGACGTTACAATATCCCCCTTAGTTATTTATGTGGTTTATGAATTAATTAAAAATATAGGATGGGAAAGAATTTGTGTCCAAATTGGCCACGAATTTGTGTCCAAATTGACCACCTATTTTAGTCTTTTATTTAAAATAAAAGAGTTATTATATGTGAATAATTAAGGAGATGAGATGGTCGCTAGTTATGAGAGGGTGTAGGCAGAATTCTATTTAAAATAAAAGAGTTATTATTTAAAATAAAAGAGTTATTATATGTGAATTTTGCCTTAGATTTTAATAATTTGAAGCCAAATTGGATTGGTAAAATCGAAACACATATAACTGCCAAACTAGATTATTTTCTCTCACCTCTCACTCATTCTTAACCTAGCCGTTATGTAACATTCCCACAGTAAAACCCCTAGATTAGTGAAGTGATTAACATTATTAAGAATGAATTAGATAAATTATTATTTTGAGTGATGCTCATTGATTATTGTTAGGAAACAATACATATGAAAGGAAGTTCATTCATATTCTAGGTGAAAACTATTCATAAAACAGATATACATATATACTTGGTGAAATTTTTATAGATTTCTTAAGAGTACACGTCATGGCATAGTACGCGCACTAGCTGGAGACTACGCGCAGTTGTCATGACCATGCGTAGTCAAGCATGTGATCTGGGGATAGAGGCGTCGTAGTAACGACAACGTGTAATTAACTATGACCACACATATTTTGTGAAATCTACCAGAAAATTTGAAAGGTTGGAATTTAAAGCAGAAGCTGATACCATTGAGTTTATAAAAGGAAAACAGAAGAAGAATGAAGCAAAGAAAGTGAGAGAACAAAGATAGAGAGAGAAGATTGGCGAGAGAAAGATAAAGAAAGCAAAAGAGAAATTGAGAGCTTGAATGATAGAAAAGTAGTAAAACGGAGAAAATCAAGCACTGATCATAGGAATACAGTATAAACGATCACAAAGGAATAGAGTTAAGAACGATTATCAAGTTCTTAATTTTTAGTCTTATAATTTTGAGAATTTATACAGATATGTTGGTTAGAATGTTATATTCAGATTAGCATTTAATTATAGGATTATTGTTCGTGCTTATAGGACGATTTTGTTAGATGAAAGTATAGGATCAGAGTCTAGAGTAGTTCTAGATATAACAAAATTACAAGTGAGTAATCTAGACTCACTTTTAATTACAACTATATGTGTGATCACCTAAAGAACAGATAACTAATGAATATGCCATGTTGATTGTGTTATTAGTTAGAAGAAATGGATTATATGTGAACTGTTAAAACTACAGAGTGTGGGATTGTTGATGTGGCATGCAGGGGTTGCACATATGCCCTGATGCCTATAGTTGGAGTGTTTCATGTAATGATTGGTTACTTGAGCTTGAATGATGTATACACATTAATCACATGAAAGATAAATTTACTTGCATGATAAAAATGGAAGCATATGCATATAAATGAATGAAATGATTGTTCAGATGAAACTAGAGATAATAAATTATGAACAAGCATACAAATAAATCATAGATTAAAAGATATAATAAAGGAAGCACATGACCTCTCATGACTTCATATATACACAGGATACAAATTTACTTATGTAGATACATAAAGTATATAACCAACAAATATGAATGATTTACATGCACATGATTTTATATGGTCATATGATTGATACAGGTTATGTTTATATATGACTGGAAGTGATATACAATTGGTGGTGATTGAGATTGACAATGATTGTTATTTGGTGGAGTATATTAATGGACACGGGAGTACAATGCAGTATATTAATGAAGATAGGAGTATAGTATATTATTGGAGACCGGAGTACAGGACAGTACAGTACAGGATAATATATTAATGAAGACGGAAGTACAGTAGTATATACAGAGATACAGAGTTATATTTTACAGTTACGTAGGGTTATATTTTATAGTTACATACGATGATTATACAGATCATAGAAATGAACACAGTCAACATGTTTATACATTAGCATATACGTGCACACACATGTGTGTGTATATATATATATATATATATGTATATACAAGTTACAGGATCAATAAAACATAAATGATATACAACGTATAAAATAACAATACAGACTTCAATTCATAAGTTTAAATGAAACATGAAAAGAATAGAATTTATATGCTCATATGATAAGATATATGTGTACACACGTATATATATACAGATTTATAGAATTTCAGTAAAAGATATTTTTATGAAATGATAATTAATATGAAATGATTACTCACTAAGCTTGCAACTCAGCAATGTGCGAGTTGTAAATTTTTTTTCAGGAACAGATAGTTAAATAAAATTTATCAGAAGATAGTCTAGAAGGTGGGTCAGCTATTACCCCTCAGAACTCTCTCTCTATAGCTAGACATATTTAAATACAGATATGTTGTGAACCCCAGAAATAAAATCCCATTTTTAATTAAATTAACGATCTTTATAAATAAATACAAGATAAATATAAAATCAGAGTTTATTTCAAATATAAGTTAGAGGAGATAGGAAATTAAATACATTTCCATAAAACAAACTCGGGCCCAAATCGATTACAACATTCATAATAAAACATAATCCAAAATTTAGAAATTCAGCGGAAGCAAAATAAACGTTTGAAAATAAATCCAAACACAATTATTACATATATGAAATATGTTCAAATCCTCAATCTG
This sequence comes from Breynia disticha f. nivosa, assembly GCA_948193385.1. NCBI lineage: Eukaryota > Viridiplantae > Streptophyta > Magnoliopsida > Malpighiales > Phyllanthaceae > Breynia > Breynia disticha. The sequence continues at coordinate 17,403 of CANYCX013590855.1, forward strand.
AAAACAATACATAAATGATATAATGGAGCTCCACCTCTGACGTCAGCAAGTCTGGTGCAAGATCACTGTAACTCCGGTCCACTGGTAACTGTCAACGACCTGCGCATTTTTAAACAAACCATCCTAGTGAGCGAGAAAGCTCAGCAAGTGGCGCAGGGAAATCTATATTCCTTAAGGAATATGATTCTCCTCTAACCTACTATGTCTACTCATTTTATCTCTTTTATCTCATTATTTAATCAAGGTTTAAGCACATTGAGCTTAATTCATTTTCATCGATTTAATCACAAGTGTTATTTCGGTCGTATTCATCTCTTATCAATTATGCAATAATTTATGTATTATGTATGAATGCGACTCCAATGCAAATGCAAATCACATACAAATGCTTGCTTGCCCCGGGGTCTTCCTTTTTCTTTTCTCTTTCTTTTCTTTTTCTCTTTCTTTTTCTTTTCTTTTCTTTTTCTTT
>CANYCX013591716.1:0-16313 GCA_948193385.1 Breynia disticha f. nivosa
TTAGAGTAATGATCATCAAATAATAAATAAAATCTAGAGCCATCTATAGAGGGAACAAGGGAAGGTCCCCAAACATCACTACATATTAATTGTAAAGGTTTAACAACAACAAAGGAAGACTTAGTGAATGGTAATTTGTGATTTTTACTAACATAACAACCATGACATAATTGAGAATTTCTAAAACTAGAAAAGGGTAAATTAGGGTCCCTAAGAACACTACTAACAATACGAAGACTGACATGATCAAGATGTTGGTGTCATGTAGAAAAGGCAACATTAGCCTTGGGAGACAGGGATGGTAGTGAACCACGTTGAAGGGGGAGAGAATATATTCCATCTTTATTCATTCCTTGGCACAAAATCGTCCCTGTGCGGATGTCCTTAAAAAAGAATTTGTCAAGAAAGAATTCAACATACACGAGATTAGATTTTGTTAGTGCATGAACTGATAATAAGTTATGAAAAACAAGAGGGACATGTAGAATATTGGATATGTGGAAAGAAGCATTGTACAAAGTAAAAATAGGTGAGGAACCATAATGAGTGATTGTAAGAGTTATACCATTGCCAATAGTGACTTTGTCAGTACCAGAGTATTCTGAGTGAATTGCTAAATTGTTTAGATCTGATGCCAAGTTATGTGAAGCCCCAGAATCTACAACCCAATTTTGCAGAGTGCGATGAGGTGGTGCGACAACCACATGTGAAGTTGGTCCGTAAGAAGAGCGGCCAGATTGACATTGGCGAGAGACATGTCCAAAACCTTAACATGTGTGAAATTGGAGATTGAAGTTGATTGGTGTAGATGGTTAAGAAGATTATTATTGAAAATAAGTGTATTAGTGACGACCTCTACCACGTCCACGGCCACCATGACCACATCCTCGATTAGCATGTCCACCTTGGTGTGTGAATTGGGCCATCAGACGTGTAGATACTGAAGGACTTTTGGTGGAATTTTTGCTAGCAGGGTGAGAGAGGACGATTGTTCATCACATTTCAACTAAAATTCCTCACTTAGTAATAGGCCAAACAAATCATCAAAGGAGATAGAGTCATGTCGTGCATGCAACACACATACAAAGGGGTGATAATCCGATCCAAGACCGACAATGATATAATTGATGAGATTATCTGAGTGAATTGGGACATTGAATTGGGTAAGTTGATCTGCAATAGACTTGGCTTTTTGCATATACGTAAAGATAGAATCAGTACCTCGATTTAGAATAAATAGTTGCTCTCGTAATCTCCTAATTTGAGTTTGAGATCCGAAACCATAGGTGGCAGCGAGCTGATTCCAAGCTTCAAATGCTGTTTCAGCTGTGACGACTTGAGACAGTAAGGTTTTAGAGATAGAACAGATGATCCAAATTAGCACAAGTTGATCTCGTTGGTACCATGTTGCAGCTTCGGGAGTGGACTGGTCATTGGCGGTTGTAGGTGGTCGTGGTGTGGTTCTGTCAACATGGCCAATGAGCTTGTAGACTCGTAGTAAAGGAAGATGTTGGGCACATCAAAGAAGGTAGTTAGTTGTCATGAGTTTGATTGGAATGGTGATTGAAGGTAGCGATGTTGGTGGTTGAGTATCGAGGCAACAACAATGACGACAATGGTGTTCTCCATTGTTAAAAAAAGGTTTTTGAGCACTACTCGGTAATAAATCTCTGAGCCTCAACACAACTTTATTGACATTACCAACGTATATATATTGTTACAGACGTAGAGCAAGCAGTAATGTAAAGATAGGTTTGTAGTTACAGTAGAGTTCTATACTAATGCAGCTGCTTATTTTGGTGCTGAACACGTTTCTCTAACACTCCCCGGCAAGCTAATGGTGACGAAATGCAGCGTTAGCTTAGAACGATGTCTGTGGAACTTATCTTTGGACAATGGTTTAGTGAGGAGATAAACTATTTGATCTGAGGAAGCAATGTGAGCAACTTGTAATACAATTTTTGAACAAGATCCCTGACAAAATGAAATTCAATCTATAAGTGGAGCGAGCGCGTATGAAAAATAGGGTTACCCATTAAGTAAGTGGCACCTAAGTTGTCGTACCATAGTTTTGTTGGAGATGAAGGAGGAAATCTGATTTCCTTCAAGAGTGAGGTGATCCATAAAACTTCACTGGAGGCAGTGGCTAAGGCACGATATTCTACTTCTATGGAACTACGAGATACAACAAGTTATTTCTTGGAGCTCCAAGATATAAGACTGGGTCCAGCATATATGGAAAATCCCGTTGTAGACTTGAGATCTGATTTATTGCCTGCCAAATCAGCATCGCAATAAACTGATAAAGAGAGATTTGGACTGCGTTTGATGTATATTCCCATAGAAGTGGTACCCGATAAATAACGCAGAATGCATTTAACTGCAACCTAGTTCTCTAAAGTCAGATTGTGCACATGCTGAGATGCTTTATTTACAGTGAATGATAAGTCTGGCCTCGTAATACATAAGTACTGTAGGCTCCCTACTATTTGACGATAAAGTGTGGCATCAAAGGGAGAACTCAAATGCGCTGCGTCAGTAGAGGAAAGTATGCGCTTGGAGGAGGAATCTACTAGAGTGCTGATCGGTTTGCATGTTGCCATTGTAGTGTCCTGGAGTATGTCCCGTGCATACTTTGTCTGTGTTAAGAGGATGTCATTTGAGTGCCATTGAGCTTCAATGCCTAGAAAGTAGCTAAGATTACCCAGCACTTTAATTGAAAATCCAGATCGGAGGTAGTGGAGAGTGTCCTCGACAAACTTATCATTAGAGCTTGCGAAGATTATATCATCTACGTAAACTAGAAAATAAGCCTTGACGCCATTTTTATTGTAATGGAACAAGGATTGATCTGTGTGGGAGCCGATAAATCCAAATGACAAGAGAGAGTCACGCAAGCAACTAAACCAGGCTCGTGGTGCTTGTTTGAGGCTGTAAATAGATTTCTTGAGGAGACAAACATGAGTTGGTTTAGGGGATCCACAAAACCAGCCGGTTGAGCCATAAAAACTAATTCTTGTATTGTGCCATTCAAGAAAGCATTGGAAAAGTCCAACTAAGTGATAGTCCAATTGAGAGATACAACAATGGAAAACACTAACTGTATAGTTGTTGGCTTGATAACTAGACTAAATGTTTTAGTGTATTTTAGACCAGGGCGCTGGTGAAAGCCTTTTGCGACAATGCGTGCCTTGTATTGAGAAATTGAACCATCTGGCTTACGTTTAATTCGAAAAACTCACTTACTGCCAATGACATTTGTTGCTTGGTGAGGAGGGACAAGTATCCAAGTACCATTTTGGACAAGTGCTTCATACTCTTCATACATGGCTCTGAGCCAATGTAGGCTTTTATTGGCCTGAGTGAATGAGGTTGACGTTGTATCAATGGAAGCCGAGAAGAGGCGAGGCTTGAGAGATCCTGTTTGGGATCGCGTGATCATTTTGTGAGTCTTGGCAACAATATGAGGAGAAGTTTACATTGGCCCATAAGAGGATAAATCAACAACAAGATTGAGACCAACCGAAGTTGGTGAGTGGGCTGCAGCAGTTGAACCGTGGGGCTGCAATGGAGAGACACCAGCAACAGGGTGGTGTGGCGAGGACAACATGGTTGAGGTGTTTGGTTGGAGCTATCGTGCGCCAGACTTCGTTGTTGGTGGTGTAAAGGAAGCTGCGTTGGTTCAGGAGGAGAGCTCACAGGTGATTGGCAACGTTGGATTTAAGAATTGGAGCAGACAGGTGGCTGTCGGCTGGAGCTGGAAGCTGTCGTGGGCCTTGCAATGAGTTGTGTTGGAGGTGTGGATGGGAGGCTTTAGCATCACTTTGATTTGAGACAAGACCTGCAAAAGGAAAATTATTTTCGTCAAATTGTACATGACGAGCAATGTAAATCTTACCAGAAGAGATGTCAAGACAACGGTAGCCCTTGTGTAATTTACTGTATCCTAAAAAGACACATTTGGATGGCCGAGGTTCAAGTTTATGAGTAGTATAGGGTCGTAACCATGGATAACACAAGCATCCAAAAATTCAAAGAAAGTTATTGTCTGGTTTGTCTCCAAAAAGAACCTCATGAGGTGATTGAAAATGTAAAAGTGGGGTAGGAAGCCGATTGATGAGATAGTTGGCACAATCAAAGGCATATGTCCAATACTTTAAAGGAACATGAGAAGAATGGAGCATAGAGAGAGCCGTTTCGATAATGTACCGATGTTTGCGGTCAGCACAGCCATTTTGTTTAGGAGTATAAAGACACGAGCTACGTTGGGTGATTCCTTGTTTGGCAAGGTAGGGTGTAAGAGCCTGAAATTCACCACCCCAACCAGATTGCAAAGATTTTAAGGAGGTGCTAAAAAGGCGCTCAACATAGTGATGAAATTTAACAAATTGACTAAAGACGTCTGATTTGCGTGTGAGAAAGTAAATCCATGTAAATTTGGAAAAATGATCATAAAAGAGCAAATAATAACAGGAACCATCTATTCCAGAAACCGGGGATGGACCTCAAATATCACTAGAAATTAACTCTAATGGCTGTGTGGCTCTAAAAGAAGAAGTCGAAAATGGCAATTTGTGACTTTTGCTGACACAACAACCATGGCATAAACTAGACTCTTTTAAACTAGAAAAAGGAAGAGAACTATCACATAAAACTGGACGAACAATAGGATAATTGGAGTGACCAAGGCGTTGATGCCAAGTAGATAAAGTGAGATGAGCTTGAAGTGGTGATGATGACGTATGACGTCTTTGAAGAGGGATGGAGTAAAGACCATCTTTATTCTCCCCGTGGCACAAAATCTTCCCTGTGCGGGTATCCTTTATAAAAAATTTATCAGGAAAGAATTCAATGGAGACATTATTAGCTTTAGTTAAAGCATGAACAGATAAAGGGACAAGAAGAATATTGGACAATTGTAAGTAGTTATGGTAAGAAGTAAGTATAGAAGAAGAATCGTGATGAGTGATTGGAAGGGTATGACCGTTGCCGATGGTCACTTCATCAGTGCCATTATAGTCAAAGTGAATTGCCAGATTGTCAAGGTCAGAAGTGAGGTGATATGAAGCTCCCGAATCCACAACCCAATTTTGCAACTGCCGAGGAGGATGAGTAACTGCAACATTGGTGACTGGTCCTTGTGGAGCACGGCCTGATGGAAACTACCGAGACATATGTCCGAACCCCTGACATGTATAACATTGCATGTTAAAATTAATGTTAGGAGGACGTGGAGAGAAGTTATACCTTCCTCGCCCGCGAGATCTTCCTCGATATGGACCACGGCCGTGGCCACCACGTTGGGAATAGAACGAAGAGATGGAGGGAAATGGTGGCGTTGGACTGGAGGAGGAATTAGGAAAAGGGATGTCGAAAACATTAGCTGTAGCTGGAGCTGAAGTTAGGAGTTGTTCATCGCGTTTGAGCTGTAGCTCTTCACTTAATAAAAGACCGAAAAGATCATCAAAGGCAATGCTATCATGGCGGGCATGGAGTGCGCGGATGAAGGGACGATAATCAGGTCCAAGGCCAGTGGTAATCCAATCATTCAGATCATCGTTTTTTACGGGTTCATTAAACGAAGCAAGTTGATCTGCAATAGTCTTGGCTCGCTGCATATAATCAGCAATAGAATCTGTTCTACGTGATATATTGGCAAGTTGTTCGCGTAAGGACCTGGTTTGCGCGCGGGAATCAGAGGCATATGTAGCGTGGAGCCATTTCCAGGCATCATTGGCTGTGGTGGAATTAACAATCTGAGGTAATAAGCTTTCAGAAACAGAGAAGATAATCCAGTTGACGAGTTAATCTTGCTTGAACCAGTTGACGTACACGGGATTGGGTTGCTGATGAATCTGAATTGGTGGAGATGATAAGGAACCATCGACATGGCCATACAAGTTGTAAACTTTGAGAATGGGAAGGAGTTGGGCTCTCCATAGCAAATAATTGGTGGAGGTCAATTAATAGGAATGGTGATGGAAGGAATAGTGGAGGAGGATGGAGAGTCACGACAGGGATTATAAAAGTATTCATTGTAGAAAAAAAAGGTGTTTACTCGGTTAGGAGGTTTATAGCTCTGATACTATAATAAATCTCTGAGCCTCAACACAACTTTATTAACATTACCAACGTATATATATAGTTACATACGTAGAGCAAACAGTAATGTAAAGATAGGTTTGTAGTTATAGTAGAGTTCTATACTAATGCAGCTGCTTGTGTTGGTGCTGAACACGTTTCTTTAACACTTGATTAAGAGATTTGCGGCTCTGATACCATGAAAGAATTCCAAGGTTCAACATGTTCTTTATTGATCACAATCACAGAATATATAATGTATGATGTTACAAGTGTATAAGGATTCTATAGTATTACAACAACTAAAGAAGATAAAGTTATAAGTCTTGAAGAAGTCTACTTGAAGTAGTATCCTTAACATGATGTACTACTATAAAAGCTGCTTTCAAGTAATTAATGAAAATCAGTAAGCAGCAAGATCTGATAGATGTCATGGGAAAATCCACGGAACTATGTACACGTATGTGAGGTTATGAATACATATTATGAAACCCTCGATACAAAACCAGTTACTTATATAAATTTACAACTCACATCATTATAAATCATTTGATATTCTTGTACTCTTTGAACGTGGGATACATTCCTATCAATCACTTATTGAATTAGAAATGAGAAATATATCCCTAGGGCCTAGTGACGTATATGAGTTTTCAATTTCATTTTTATAACAATTGTCAATGTTTAGTTTTTCCTAATCGACTATCATTTTGAAGAAAACTAGACTTATGACCCGCGCAATGCGCGGTACAATAACATAACGTCGGGAAAACTATTATCTAATTTTTTATTGAAATCATTTTTTAGTTTTATATTTGAGTTATTTGTAGGTTTTGTCACTAAGAATGTTTGAACTCAATAGATTGGAAAGAAATATATTTACGTTGTATTAGGAAAAAAAATATGTAGTAGAGGTACCAATTTATTTTTTTGAGAAAATATATCACTACCAATATAAATAAATTCTATCAAATATTAAATTTATTTAAATATAGAATATTTGTTAAATTTCTAATAAAAATTCAATATTCAATATTTCAAAAAATGTATTGTATCATACAAAAATAATATTTCTAATTATAAATAAATAAAAGATATAAAATCAGTTGAATGATAAAAAAAATATTTACATTCAATATAGTTGTCTACAGTAAAGTTTTAAATATTTCTCTATAAACAACAATTTTATTTTTGTATAATTATTTTCATCTATCACAAATAAGGACCTTAAGTCTCATTTGGCTCTTAAATCTTGAAACTTCAAAATATAGTTGACCACAACAAAATACTTGGTGCAACAAATATAATCCAGCTTGAGATAACGATTATTCTAAACTCTTATCAATAATCATAGCAAAGAAAACTATCAAAGAAAATTCTCTTCTTCGAAATTTGAATGATAATTTGATATCTGATATTTCCAAAATAAATTGTGAAATTAATACCTTATGTCCAACATTATTACCTGAATTATTTTTAGTTAAATAACATGGTTACCTAATTTGGTATCAGTTAATCTTGCTTTATTGTATAATTTAGTTGACTGATCAATGTTTTTGAGGAACATTACTGGTACCCAACTTTTAAGGTAAGCTTATGATTGATAATTTCAGAAGATATCATGCTATTCAAAACTTCAAGTGTATATACATCTTCATGTCGAAAAAGGTTTTCATCAATCTTATAAACACTGTCAGAGCTCAAATATATTTCTTCTTTACCAGGTCACAGTGACATAACTTAATTATTTACTTGTTCATCAACTTCAAAAGTTGAAGTCAGTATCAATCTTAGATATAACTGTCATTATTGAATTCATTAAGCAAATTAGGATATGAGCATTCAATAATTGCTTGAAGGGGACTATCGACAACTTTTGTAACAATGTTATTTGGAATTTCTGCATCAGTTTCTCTATCATTCAACTTAGAAATTCTACCATATCTAATGTTTAAAATATAATTTGAAAACTGCTTTTATCTCTTCTGTATTTGCATTATCTCTACCGATACTAAGTCTCCTTTTTGTCATTTTAAGAACATTACAATAGTCTCAAAAGTAAGACTGATATAAAGAAGTAGATTTTTAAATGAATGCAACTCAGATTGATACCACTGTATCAAAACTTGAAAATTAATTTTTAAATGAAAACAATCATGTATAATTAATTAGTAATTATATATTTATTGTTTTCAAGTTAAAACTATTTTTAAAAATTTTGATATAACAATTATTCATTTAAATTATTTTAATAGTAAAAATACAAATTAAAAAGAAAGTATTAAAATTTAATTTTCTATTTTGATTATATTAAATTTTATAAAAAAATAAATAGATTGGAGAAAAAATATGTTAAGAAAATGAAGTATCATGTTTAAAATCGAAATTTTTTTTTAACAAAGCATCAAATTGTAGCTTCTTTATATCACAGTTTTTCACCGAAAACGCTTTTAGTAGAAACATCTTTTTAATATTAAAAAAACCTAAAATTATTGTTGTCAGCAAAAAATTATTGTAGGTTGGTAATACTAAACTCACTCTTAGTTTAAAACTTATAAAAGCAAAATAAAAGTTTATATTAGATAAAATAAATAAATATTTTAAATTTATTTATTTATTATTTAGAATTAATTAAATTAATAATATTTTATATAATAATAATGAAAATAAAAATACCATTAAATAAATAAATATCTAATAATTTAAATAAATATTTTATTTGTTAAGAAAGAAATAATTTTTACTTTATAATCTGAAATTTAGTTGACGAAGAATTGTAATTATTATTATTGGTTAATGTTTAAAAAAATTTGCATTTATCTCGTAGATTTTTCAAATTATAAAACTATTTTTTTAAAGAATTATATTTATTTTATATATTTTTTATATACATGTGTCAATTTTTTAAAGTACCAAGTGTTAATTTGTGAAGATCTCCTTTAATTTTATTATATAAGATTAATTGAATTGATGTAAATTCAAATACAAATACTCTCAGTTTGTAGGACTTAAGTAGCATAGATTAATCACATACTATGCAGCCAAATTGAATTCTCCTATTTGTTCTATTAAATAATCTTCTCAAAACTTAAACCAACAAATGTTCAATCACATTGCAAATAACAAATGTATCATAACAAAACAAAACCTGCACACATAATTTGGAAGCTTCATTATCCCTACTGTAATTATTCCCAAATTCCATTCTTGCAACACAAAAAGAACAATACAACACCAAGTTATAATCTTTATAAACTATCAATAAAACATTACCATCTTCATCCAATAAAATCAATCAAAAATCAAAACCCACAAAAGCCCACGCACCCAAACTCATATTCAAGACTAATCGATTTCACAAATCCAAAAAAAAAAAAAATCAAAATCCTAATTGAAAATGTTACCTGTGTTGTATCAAATCATTTGGAACCTTCATTATCTTTATTGTAATTATTCGCGAATTTCCTTCCTGCAACACATAAAGAACGACACAACATCAAGTTATAATCTTTACAAACTATCAATAAATGGTTGCCACAAAACAAAACTTATCTTTACACTTATCCAACAAAATCAATCAAAAATCAAAATCTATAAAAATTAACTCACCCAAGACTGAAATCCACGAAAAATAAAAAACCAATTGAAAATATTACCTGTGTAGTTATATATATTGGATAGTTTAAATTTGAGATTTCTAACTACAATAGAGATAATATAGTATCACAAAGGAGAATAGATAATTGGATAGAGTTGTTTTGATTTTAAAATTAGAGTTTCTGGGGCAAAAATCAGGGTAAATGATAGGGCTTCAAAAGATTGAATGAGTAGTTACGATATGTAAATCTTGCTTTTTTTATCTGCCAAGTTTCAAATACTCATGATGCCAAATGTCAAATTCAGGCCTACTTCTGTTTTAGTAGAATAGATTTAAATCTTTATTTTAGTGATAGTAAAACTCAAATTAATTTTCTATAAAATTATAAGAAATTGTACAAATATTATAAAAATTTATATTATAAATTTTACAAAATGTATATTTTTAATATAAGTTTATAATAATGATAAAATTTATATATTTAAATAACAAAAATAATTATAAAATTTTAAAATAATTTTTTATAATAATTTAATTTGCTTTTTTATTGTTATAATAAAATAATTTAATAATTTATTTTTATTTATTAATTAATATAAAATTTTAGATTTCATATCATAATAAAGTATATATATATATGGAAAAATTTTATATTTAATTGTACAAAATTTTAAAAAATGACACATAATATGTATTTATTACACTATTTAAATTTTAATAATTTTAATAAAATACAAAATGACACATCAAATAATATTAATTCTGCGTATTTTGCTTTATATTAATAGATAGAAAATATAGAATCCACTTTTTGTAGTAAGTACAAAATAATTTTTTTTTCTAAAAGGCAATAATAATTATTTTTTTAACACAACAAAAGGTAATATTATGGTCATTCACATTAATTTTTGAAATAATTATATATTTTGTAATATTGATTGCATAATTAATATTTACATTCTAATTTAAAAACAATTATCTACGTATTTTATTTTATTTAATATAGATTATTAGTCTAAAATTTAAAAAAATACAAAATGACACATCAAATAATATTAATTCTATCATATTCTTCTTTATATTAATAGATAGAAAATACAGAATCCACTTTTTATAGTAAGTACAAAATAATTTTTTTCTAAAAGGCAAAAATAATTCTTTTTTTAACACAACAAAAGTTAATATTATGTTCATTCACATCAATTTTTGAAATAATTATATATTTTGTAATATTGATTGCATAATTAATATTTGTATTTTAATTTAAAAAATAATTATCTATGTATTTTATTTTATATTAATATATAGATTATTAGTCTAAAATTTGTAATAATAATGTAATAATTTAAATTAAGTTAAATATTATTAAGACATTTGTTATTATAGAAAGAAGTCACTTTTCACAAGGAAAGGAAAACTACTATATATATATATATATATATATATATATATATATAGATATATATATATAGACAAGTCATTGTTGTTTCTATTTAGACTCCATTTGCTTGGAGTTATTTATTTTTCAGGAAAATATTTTCTCCATTTTTAATGTTTGGTACCACTGAAAAATAAGTCGAACAAAGTTATAACATAAAAATATACGAAGATATAAAAATTATTTTTAATTTATTTTTAAAAATATTTTCTTATCTAAAATATAAAATTATATTTTTCTTTATATTTTTAAATATTTCAATATGAAATAGTAAAAATATGATTTAAAAAATTAAAAATATAAAAAATAATTTTTTTAAAAAAGTCATTTTCCATCAAACAATATATGGTGTTAGGTATATGCATTTCTGCGAATCTACGGAGCTTGTGAACAAAATTGTTTGAAATGTATGAATTTTGCAACCTGACTTCGGGCTTGCAGAACCAAAACTATATATTTTAGTCCTCCTAGGAAAAAATGCAATAATAATTGAAAATAAAATAGAAAATTGTCTATATATTATGTCAATACATTATAAAATTTAGCTTATCAATTTGAAATGAAATGATTATTGATTAGGATAACTTATTTTTTTTGTTTAGTTTTCAATAGAACGACGAAAAAAATAATGTCTCGCATTTAGTCTACAAACTTATAATTATATCTTACTTCACCGTAAATTCATACTCATACCAGCTAAATGCAAGATTTTAGATCAAATTTAACTTTTAAAGACAATATTGTTTAAGATTATTATTGAATTTTATACTGTATGTAGCTATTTTTAAACTTATATTTTTGTAATGTTAATTTTTAAAAAAATTTAACTAAATCAAATTTGAATATTTGATTAAATATAAGAATCGTATAATTTAAGAGTTGTAACCTAACTAACCTAATTTATGTGCTTATACCTATTTACTAATGCATTTCTTATTCATTCAAGGCAAATGGAAAAAACATGTTGGAACTTTAAAAAATTGGAAAAATTTAACAAAAGTACAAGGTACATATTACATAATAACACTCAATTTTAGTAAATTGTTTCAGTGAAACAATCCATATTAGAAAAATAACCAATCATCAATTTGTCTTCCTAAGTTTACGAAGGTTTACAAAAATATATTGCTACAAAGTTTAACAGATTGTCAAACTATATTTAAACAAAGTTTAGAGACGTTCACAAGATCAATATTAAAAATTATTTGTACGTATTAATTCGCATAAATGAGAAGTAGGCTCACAATTACAAATATATATTAACAAAAGGTTAACTGACATCATATATAACAAACAAGTAAGTTCACAAAGGTTCACATAAAAATTGACTATATTCACAATATTAAATCTTAAAAATGTCATTATCACAATATAGAAATTAAAGGTGGTTAAAAAGCCCAACTGAAAAGAACAAAGCTGTATAGATGCCAAACAACATCTCGTTTATTCCTCCTCCCTTCCCTCTAACTCTATCCGTCCGTCTCTTTATCTCCTCCACAAAGACCAACCTCAATAGCAGCCCAGCCACTGTGATTCGCTCTTCTCCTCCATAGCTCATAGTCTATCATCTTCCTCTCCTCTCATCAAAAGCAAGTGGTGCCACCACTATTCAACAATTATTAGTGGGGGAACATTCATTGAAGGACAGACAAAAACCCCTATAAAAGGGGCTCTCGCCGGAGTTGGTGGGGGAACAGGCCCCCATCGTCTTCGGCTTCAACTTCAGTCCATCCTTGATGATGATGTATACGTATACACACAACCAATTTATGTGTGACGTTGTATATGCTATAGCTGATACTATACACAAGATACATGACTCATAATATGTAACTTTTCTCTTTCCTTTATCAGAGCAATACTACGATGTTCAATCTTTTCTCTCATGGGATGCTCTATTTTTCTCTCATGGCTTCTACCTTCTCACCTAAATCTTTATTATCTAGATGGTATCAGAGCCAACCAAACTATTATAAATGATCGAACATAAAATCCCTATTGCTAAATTAAGGATTGGGTATTGTTATTGTTGGATTGAATTCAATTATGATTTATTATTGTTCAATGTTAATTGCTTGATTGTGCTCTTGTGATTGATTGTTGATTCATATAAGGTTAATCGAGAGATCAAATATTATATGATAAATCATTCATAATATGATCGAGTTGCATGAAAATCTAGAGATAGATTGACATAAATCTTTTCAATTAACATAATAGTGTAATTCATAGATTTTTAATGCAATGTTATGAATTTAACTTAGAAAGAGATTTCAAGTTCAAATACTTAATATTAGGTGTTAATTACCTCGAGAGAGGAATTAATATAAGTTAGAAATTTTCACGGTCTAATCGCAATAACATTGACATAACAATTACCAATTGATAATCAATTAATCCTTGAAGATTCAATACCTAATACCTAGGTGTTGAGGCTAGGAAATACACTAATACTTTATTATTTAATAATCATAGTTGGCAAGTTAGTTACAAGTTGTTACACAACCACAAAATTATGTGAATTTAGCAACCACAAAAATGGTCGCTAAATGCTTTTAGCGCCCACAAAGTGGACGTTAAAATCTTGGTCGATAATGCAAAGTAGTAAGAACATGGTCGCCAACTACTTGCTAATTGAACAAAAAAATTTGCTACCATGTGGTTGCAAAGTGTCCATTCCATGTGGACACAAATATTTTGTATCCATGTGGTCGCTAAATTCCTACATTCTACTATAAATTCAGGATGTACCTTAATGAAATGTCTCTAAGCTTCTCCTCAGACGGATCATGTCATCCTCTTTTTCGTGATCAACATGCCATCGCATGTGTTGAGCTGTCGCCTCTAAAGCATGCAATTGCTACTGTCATGGTGTTAATGGAAAATAAGACAAACAAGAATATGTAACTAGTTTCGTCTTTCCTTGCCTCCACCTAGGATGATTACATATCTTTCATTGCACATATTTTGTATCTGTACCCCAGCTGATCATACTTCCATTTTGACAACAATTTATCTTCTCATATGGCAATTCAAGGCCCTTACAAGCTTTTTTGTCTTATAAAATGATTTTGGCAAGGTTATCTCCAGGTGAGCGACACGCCTTGTAGAATTTGAAACCATATTTTAGGCAATGCTAACAATTTCTGACCCGATAATATAATTAATGAGTATACGATTAGGCATGACACGAATTTAACTTTTGTGATATTTATGTCATATATAATGATATTTGATACAAAAATCATTGACACGATTACGACCTGCCAACCTGAATTGTCACCTCTATGCAAACTCATTTTGTTAATTTACATTCGAACGTTAGTGTCAATATTTTTGACAATCGTTTCCAATTGACTCATACTACATCCTGGCCACAAGAGCATATTCACTGCTTCCAACAAGTTGTACACATATTGTTCTTGTGATTTTGGTGGCTCCGACATAAAGTACTACATGTTCGCTATTGCGGCACTATTCAGTTCGTTTATATTTGCTACCCGAATATCGAAACCGTAGTAAACCATCTACTCTATATTCCCAAATCCACTAGGAAATTTTGGCATGACATTTATATTGTTGATCATTTGAGGAAGCACCATGTTCACACCATCAAACGTACTACTCCTGCCTTCATGATGTTTAGACTCGTATAGTAATTTAGTAAACATTTCATCGGTCTCCTTATGGGAAACCCAATGATAGTAGTTGGGTATCTCGATCCAATATTAACCGATCGACAACGTACATGATCTGAAAAATTTGATCGTCACCGTCAATATAGACTTTCCCTTGTTATTTGTATGATATAATTTACCATGAATGAAATGAAGAAAGAAAGTGTATTTCTAGACAAAAAATTTAGCGACCACAACAAGTTATGTTCTTTAAATTGGCGAGAATTTTACCCGCCCGAATTTTTCTGCCAATCTAAGAGGAATTTGGCGGCCACAAGGTTATTAGAAACTTTAGTGACCATATCCTTTGCAAAAGATTTTTTTTTACATAATGAAGATTTCATCTTCACTAATATATATATATATATATATGTGCTAGTTATGGATTGAGACTTTTTTTTTCGTAGATGAATGTGATGGTTCAATTAATTATTGTAGGTGTGTTCAATAATATTGAAACTTGTTGAAGGCACAACCGTGTACCATAAGTGTATACTATGGTGTTTTAATATGATTAAAACATGTGTGTACATGGCATGTAGTCTATAATATGGTGTTTTAATAGGCATAACCCATAAATTACCCCCTAAACATAGATCTATTATCTCTCTAGCTCATCAATTGATTTTATATTCTCTCAGTCCCTTTAACTTTTAAAATTATAGCATCTAAAGAAAACACTTCATGCCGTTATTTTTCAGTTAGTTTGATGATTACTTGATAACAACATATTATGTATTCTCTTAACTTCTAAACTTCTAAATACATAATATTTAATAAAAAATCATAATATCACCTATAATGAATTAACAATATTGTAAAAAACAATAACACTTGTATTTTATTTATCTTAACTCAATTTGTAGTTTTATTTTTATTAAAGAATTCCAGTGTTGTAATTATTAATTTGTTAAGCAAATTAGATGTTAACCGTTAACGTGACTGGTGCTAAGGTGGACAAAAAACGAATCAAGCCCCAAAACCTATCAAATCAAACCAACTCTAGCCGAATAGATATTAAAATCGATAATAAAAATATGATGCTAGAATTTTAAATTTTTTCGGTCGGAAAATTTTAAAATTCTGGCATAATATTTTATTTTTCGACGATATTTTTGACAATTTTTGTTAGAGATTTCCAACAAAATAAAAATTATTCAGTCATTTTCATCCACAAAAAATTTCAAACTATAAAAATTTAAACGAATCCTATCACAAATTTCTAACAGATTTCATGAAAATTTTTTGATGAGATCAGTCAAAAATTTTTCAGCAAAAATATTGTCTTTCCCTCGATAAATAATATCGGCTAAAAAATTCTAACGAATTTCATCGCAACGTTGAAAATTATCAAAAAAATAAACCATGTGAAAAGAACGAATTGTTCGGTTCAGTTAGTAATTCAATTAAAAATTTAACTCGAATCGAACCATGTATACCTCTAAGTGGTATTACATAAAATATGTCTAAAACATTCTAATTCTATAATTTCATATAATTTAGCTCAAATTTATAAATA
>CANYCX013591729.1:0-10890 GCA_948193385.1 Breynia disticha f. nivosa
TTTTTATCTAGCCATGTTAGGCTAGAGTTTTTGTTGAGTTATCTTGGATGTAGATAAAGATTTTTACTCATTTTACTTAGTTGATATATTGAGGATTGTTCTTGAATGATTTATCCTTTATGTTGAATGATTGTCTAGTTATTTAATCTTTATGAATGAATTATTGAATGAAAAATGGTGATTGATTTTTGTTACCAGCTCCAGGCCAGAGTTGCAAAATCCTAGGTTTAGAGAGAGCTAAAACATTAAATTAAATGAATGCCAAAAAAAGCCCCATAGTGACATTTAGGATTAAATTTTTATTTCTTTCAATTAAGCAATTCACTTAATGAACAAGTAATTTCATTTGTTTGTTGGTTGTTTGTTTCTAGTAATCTTAATCCAAAATGTAAAATCAGAGGTTTAGGAAGGCTAAATCAATTAGTGTTAGGGCTTGTTTGGATAGAAATGTACCAAATGACTCTAATGTGTTTGATGAAATGCCTTTGTGAGTACAACCTTATCTAGTTTTGTGTATGACAAAAGTAGAACAATTATTAGTCTTAAGGTGTAAGGTTTCATATGGCTTTATGTTAGATTGGCACAGTGAAAAACTTTTGAAAATTAACACAAAAACAATCATAAGAATTGCCCACTAAAAACCATACACGTGTAATGTGAAAACTATTTCACTAGTTTAAGGTACGTACCTTAAAACTTGAAGTAATACCAATTTGGATGAATAAAAGATGTAAATACTTTATAGGAACTAGTCTATAAAACCTTCATGTCATTCACAATGTGTCATAAAGGAGATACCTATGCAGAACCTCCTCTATGTTCACACACATACGATTAGTCATTACAAATAGGATGAGTGCTACCTCAATCTTGGTATTTTTGGCTACAAGAGTGTCAGTAAGAAAAAAAAACAAAGTTTTCTCAGCTTGAATGAATGTAGGTCATGGCCAAGAAGACCCAAAACAAGGAGAATAAGTCTCCTCATATAAAAAATACGACGAAGAGTCCTAAAAGGGATAGGAGTGATAAAAACCATAGTTTTATCCTCATCTTACCTCTTCCTTATATTGGGTGATTTTGACTTATATTAGGATTCATAATTGAATTAAAATTATACTCTAAATTAGCCTAGGATTAGTAGGAGATAAAATAATATTTATATCTTTAATTAAATCATAGTTTTAAGAAAATTCTTGTCCTAAAACGTGATCTTACCTAACAGTGTCCTAATCTTATCCGAACTCCTTGTTTTTAGCCTACAATCCCTCTTTGATTTAAATTCAAATTTTGAATTCCAAATCAATTATTATTTATCCAAATATTGTAGTAAAAAATTGAGACTCCTATATCTTCCTACATTAGCCACACATTTTTAAGACAAATTATGTTTAAACGTGTACTAATCTTATTTTAACTATAACTCTTCCATCTAGATGATTAGTTTCTTAATCATTAGATGGTTATATTCCATACCATCATTGAGCCTGCACTGTGTTCAATTTACACATTTTAAAGCCTCATACATTAGTCCTTAAAATGGCACAAATATACGTGTGAAATGGAAATATCAATTTTACCCTTTTAAGATCTAGTCTTCAAGTGCGATCCTATAGGTCCATTTAATGTTGGTATTACGAATAATTAATTCATAAAAGTCATAAAAAAAACTCTATAAAATGCTATGACATGTCAAATTAATTTCTTACCCTAAATTCCAGAATTACATAAGGCATAGAAATGTCATCCTTATTCAGTTAATTCCTTTTCTTTATATTCCAGTGACACTGAACTCATTCAAATTAATAATGAAACTCATTATTTCATTTGGGTGTGGCCACGCTCTTTCCAGTTCACTAATCAAGTGGCTGGTGCCATTTTCTCTCTCTTCGAGACCAGGTAATTCCTTCACTTCTCTCATACTCCCTAATATGAACCAATGCATACTCAATCATACCCATAATTTCCACCTTTTATGGGCACATTAGCCATATGCAAAAGTATACAATATCAATCTAGAGTTTTATAGAGATTTCCAGTCTAAGAACTCCGATGTAAGACTTGCACATAAGAACTACTTATGACCTCGAACCATGTAGTGTACTCATTAGCAGATCTAATCCTCATTAGCAAATCTAATCCAAATACCATGCCCTAGACATGTATTCATGATTTTTGACTGTCATCCTATGTCTTTGTGTTCCATAGGACCAAAGTTACTAAGTTACAAAGAGCATGGTAGCCTTAATTCATATACTATTCCCATAGTAGTGACCAACTAAGGATATTTAGAATGAAATCTCTTACTTCAAGGTCCTACATGCATATGTATCACATATGCCAACTTAAGCATCTAAATACTCAATCATGGAATTCTATTCTTTTTGTATGCACATAAATAACAGAAAGATACAATGAAATATCTTAACTCTTATGTGGTCCACAGATAATTCTTGGGGCTAGAGTTTGCACTAATATAAGGATGTAATTATAAACTCTTGAAAGGGACTCGAATTGATGTTAGTGTGAGAACACCATCATTACCTTAATCAGTTAAGTAACCAAGGTAGATATTTATTAAAGTTTAGGAGAGGCTAGCACCTTTATTCGTATTTGAGTCTTTATTTACATTTTCATGTTCAACCAAACCCCAAAATCAATTGTTATGTTTATCGCTTTCTTTTATTTCACGTTTTGCACTGAATCGACTTAAATACTAATTGCTCAAGAGATCGATCCTAGGAGGCATATTTCTGTGGTTAAAAATCCACTGACCTAGTGCGCTAGCTAGTAATAACCTATCATATCTCATGAAATTTAATTATTGTTTTACGTAAACAAATATGTTGCGAATCTTGAGCAACTGAAGCATTTGAGACTCTATTTGTCAAAATTCATATTCATTTATATATAAATAGATTTATAATCTTTTGATTAGTTACATAAGTGGAAAATCTAAAAAAGGGTAATGACATATGTATGCATGATATGTTTGAATGTTGAATGAGATACATTATATTCAAATTAAGGATAGTATGATTGGCCAAGTATACAAGATAGGCCATGTTCTAGGTCATCTTGTCAATCCTACCCTATTTCCATATCATGTCTGTCCAAGATTGGTCATGGAAAGTGCCACGGACAGGACATGGTCATTTAGATGGGACGTGGAACTAACCACAACCATAATTTTTATGTGCAAAATTTTATTAACTGATATGATTTTTCATAACGATGATCATAGAAAGTACCAAAGGATCATTTTAGTTTAGCACGAGGGCATGTTAGAGCAACACAAAATGTGTTTGAAGGTTTGTTAAAATTGAACTTGGTATACAAATTATTTATAAATAGTTAACAATTAAAATGAAAATGTATAAGATGATTTAGGTTAAGAAAGTTCTTAATTATTATGATTTCTAAAGTATCGATTTAAGTTAATAAATTGTTAGAAGTTAATACAATTGAGATTAATATGTTAAAAGTAGCTTTAGGATTATAGTGTTATATTTTTTAGTGTGAGCCCTAGGTGCAATACAGTTCTCTCACATAAATTTGCTTATCATCATAAGAGAATGATAAAGATAAGGAAAATACATGCTTTTATTCTTAATCCTTGTGCTTAAGAAATGAATAGATTGATCTAAGATATTAGTCCTATTCATTTATCGATGTGAGGTACTAAATAGTGAAACATATGAACAAAGGATAATATCTAAACATCCTAGTTGATAGCTGATAATGTGAATTGCAATTAACTAAAACTAGTATGTTGATATATGAGATGATTGTGTTTCACCAATCATAGAGCATAAGTAATATAGATACATTAAAGAGAATACTTATTGGATTGTGTACTTATTGGATTGATACACAATGTCACATGGTAGATAAAAGTCATAAGCATTCTCATAATGATTCTTATATTGAAGTACTTAGACTGAAAGTCTTTATGAGTCTTGCGAAGATTCTAATATACATTGACATACACTGTTACTTGTAAAAAGGTCACAAATATGGGTATGATTGGGTATATTACAGTTCACGCCAAAGTGACCATAAAGAAGTGAAGCAATTGTCACTCTCAAAATATATATGATATCACTGACACTTGATGTGTGGCACTAACTAGTGTACAACCGCCAGATTGTATGATGAGATCATAAGTAAGAGATTTTTAGTTTAATAAATGAGATCAAGAAAGTGAAAGTACAAAATAGGGGTGACTTGTTCCATTCCTTGTATTATGATATCAAAGTGCAAAGGATCGTATAAGAAGCTGCAAGGCAAGAAAATTCACTATTATTAAATTCCATTAACATGGATCAGTATTAAGTTTAAAGAAATGTAATATTGTTTAATTATATTTTTATAAATCAATATTAAAGACAAATGGGCCTACAGGATCGCACACTCATTGCTTGGAAAAAAAGGAAAAACGCTAATTTTCCCATTGTGGAAATTTTCAAAAATAAATGTTAACAGAGTGTTAATATGTTTTTCAATAAGTCAATTATGTGAAAGATATTATTTATAGACATTGTAGGATTTTTCTATGACTTAATTTACATTAAATGCATAGGAATAATCAAAATGAGAATATTACAACAAAACAATATTCATATCGATGTTGCACGTCTTAATTAAGATAAGGTTGATAAGGAGAATGATTTGTTCTAAACCTCCATACCATACAAGTTTTTGTGGTAAACAGGAGAGAGAAATTATTATTTTTTTATTCTTAATTAGTTTCCTAATTATATTAAGAGTGATAATATAATTATAACTCATATTTCAGGTATTTAACATGGGAAAAAAAATTAAGGAGTCTTAGGCTCCGTTTGTTTGGAGGAATTCATTTGTTTGAAAAATATTTTCCTAAATTTTTAACGTTTGTTACCAATGAAAAATAAGTCAACAAAATTATAACTTAAGAATTAACGAGAAAAAATAATTATTAATAACATATTTTTAAAGAAAATATTTTCTTATCTAAAATATAGAATTATATTTTGCTTTATATTTTTTAATATTTGAGTATGAAATACCAAAAAAATATGATTTTGAAAAGTAAGATTCTGAAATATGAAAAATATTTTTTGAAGGAAATTAATTTCTATTAAACAAACGAAGCATTTATCAAAATTAAATCCACCACCTAAGTCTATAAGTACACCAATTATCACATAATTTAGGGTTGCACTACATCATGGACAACATCACGATCAAATCTTAGAAGGGAGACAATTTCTTTCACTTATGACTAAATAATGGTGATTTATTTTGTGCCATATTACACAATATGGCTAACCTTAGTTTATCTCTCCTAAGGATAGATAGAATTTTTGTTCCCTGTAGGTGTGAACATGAGAGTAGAGTCACTTAAGTGTAGTCTCTATTCATAAACAACTCAAAATCACGACATTGACAAGAAAATAAGGGGTATTTTTGTTGGCTTAATTCCTTAATTGTATGGTTTCATCTATTGTTAGTGTTAGATTTTTATTTATGATTTTTCATGCAATGCACAACACCAAAACAAAAACTTTATGGAAAATCAACAAAGAAAAATGTTCCAAGATCTATACATTTATAACTTTGCAAAAATGGTGACTATTTTACAGTTCTTACCGTAAAAGTTGACCTCTTTAGATTCTGAAACAAATTCTACAGCAACTAGTATATAGAAACAAGTCTATACAACCTTCAAGCTGCCAAGGATGTGTCACCAAGAGGCTAAAATTACAAAATACTCCTCTATGTTCAAACACATAACTAGTCTTCCAAAAAATGTTGAGTGCTAGCTCGATTTGTTATGTATTTTGCTAAGATATTGTACAAGCAAGAACCAAAATTAGTTCTTTACCTTTATGAAACAAAGAGACTAGCCAAAATTAGTAAGAGTAAATAAGAATGACTTTTTTAAGTCATACAGCCTAGGGAAAGAAAAGAGGAGGAGAAAGAAAAACCCTAATTCTTATCCTTATCCATCTCTACCTTTGTAGCCGATTTTACTAATTTTATGAGGATTCAAGTTTTGAATTCCAAATCTATTAGAATTAGCCTAAGAATTTTGTAGATAATTAGGTATTTATGTCTTAAATTAATTCACATTTTAAGACATCAAAAAAATGCTCTTAAAGGCTATTAATTCTTACTCTAACTCTAACTCTTTAAACCTCTTAATTTAGTACTTGATGTCTTAAAATATATAAGGTTGTAATATGTGCTCATTGGCCGAATTTCTCATCAACTTTGGACCTTTCTTGTATCCAATGAACACATATTGCAACCTTATATATTTTCCATAAACTGACCCAAACATACGTCCAAAATTGAAATACCAAAATTACTCTTTTCAGACCTAGTTTTTGTGTGTGATCATATATTTCCATATAATGTTGGAAATAGGAATTATCGATTCCTAACGGTAATAGACACACTTTAGAAAGATTCTATGACCTCGCAAATTAAATGAAGATGTAGTTACATCTATTTGGCCTAATACAATCTTACATAGTTCTTTACCCTAAAATGTCAGAATTACATAAAGCATGGAAGAGTTCTTAATATTCCAACGACATTGGATTCTTTTAGATAAATAATGAAACTCATTATTTCATCTGGGTTTGTCCATACACTCCTCACTTCACTGATCAAGTGGTCGATGACATTTTCTCCCCTAGAGAGTGGGTAATCCTTTCACTTATCTCATGGTCTCTAATATGAACTAATGTATGACCAGTCATGCCCATACTTTTCACCCTGTTATGTGCACGTTAGGATTCAAAAGTTCATCTAGAGTTTTATAAAAATCTTGCACATGAGAACCATTTATTGCTTCAAACCATGTAGTGTTCTCATTAGCAGATACAATCCAAATACCATTTCCTAGACATGTATCCATAACGTCTGTCAAACATCTAATGTCCATGTGTTATGTAGGACCAAACCCACTAAGTCAAAGAGAGCATGCTAGTCTTAATTCACCTACTATTCCTATAGTAGTGACTGACTAGGGAAAATTGGAATGAAATCTCTTGGTTCAAGGTCCTAAAGACATTTGCCTCATATATGCAAGCTTAAACATTAAGATACTCAATCAAGGAATTCTACCAACCTTTACGGTCAGAGATAATAAAAAGATAGAATGAAGTGTCTCAACTTTGAATGTAGTCTATATACAATGGTTGAGGCTAGGGATTGCACTGATAGTTAGGTTACCCAAAAATTTTGAATTCTACTGTATCATGGTTAACCTTAGGAACAGAAAATTCCCAACAATATTTTGGTATCAGATCAGGGATATGGTTCCTTTGGGGTATCTAAAACATAATTTATTCAATATGATATAAGATGAATTGGATTGACATTGATTAATTGCAATGATTTATTGATATGGAAAGTTATTTGTGCATTGTTGAATAAAAATATATAACGGAAGAGAAAGTTCAACCATGCCAAGTCAAATGGAAATAAGAAGTATATAAAGGTAAGGTATAGAGGAAAGAGACATAATAAAGTTCATAAAAGGTTATCAAACAAAGGGAGATTTACAATTGTTTAATAAGTAAGTAGTTAAAAGGAATACAAGATAACGTTGAGCAAATGTATCCATAACACAATGATTAAATGATATAGAGGTAAAGATGCAATGTTATATGATTACAAAGGTAATGATCAGCTGAAATAGTTCTATTGTATGAATAATCGATGATTTCTACAAATTTTTAATAGTGTTTACAAGTGAATGATCAGTATTTGTAACTGTTTGCAATTGATTGATATTTATAATCACTTTTTGATATAGACGTAATTGTTTGTAATAATTAAAATCATTGATCAATTATTTTCATTTAATAACAAGTTAAAAGACATTATAATGATAATAGAAATAATAATAATAATAATAATAATACAGATGAACATAAGTAAAGAATATAATGGATAACAGTATTTACAAAATGGACAATGGTAAACAATATACTGATAATACATATATAATGATTAGAATTGGATTGTTTGTTTGTATAATATGGTGTTACATGTTCATAGGACATAATATGTAAGACTCAAAGGAAAATCTTATCAAGAAAATTATATAGATATCAAATTCAATGTTTATATTATTATTAAGTCATATGATATAAAGTTAGATTTGATAAATTGAACAATATTGATATAAAGGACAAACATCATGTTTTGTTAGATTAGTTGAGATCAATAGAATTGAGGTTAATCAATGTAATAGAGATCAAGTCTCATAAAGTGAGAATGGTATATTAGAATGTTAACAAATAATTAAAGACTCATTCTACACTATGTTGAGACTAGGGAAATAACAATGATTCATAGAATAAGCAATAAAAAAGTGATTGATATAAGAATAAAGAGCATAACAAAGAAATTTATCAGAATAATGCTAGAATTAGAGAGAATTCATAAACTAGAGCTGAAAGTTTTAAAGGGACAAGGTGATTAAGAACATATTTGGAATTATAGGGGAAAATAGAATGAACTACTATTTTAAAGATTAAAAAAAAGAAAGTGTAACAAAGTAGTTAAAAAAAGTAGTTCAAAGAAAATATTCTAAAGGATAAGATAAGAAGTATGGATACCTCTTTGGACTTGATATTTAGCAAACAATATAGAATCACAAAGTGATATGGATAAAATAAAATGTTGAAGGATTATAGGAAAAAAATACAGATAGTCTACATTGAGCATAGAAGGGTATGAAAATAAATAAAAAAAGAGAAAATATTTGATATGATTTAGAAAAAGAAAAATATTTAACACTATAGAATGATTTAAATAAATTCAAAGACATTATGTTTTCAAAGGTGAAAGTATTAATAAGAATAGGAATTAAATGTTTACATACATATGAAAGTAAGGCTCAAGGTATAGATTACAAAAGCTAGTGGAAAAATGAACATGTATATGAAAAGGAATATAAGTATAAATAAAAGATGGTCATTATAAAAACATAGTGTAGAATGAATCATACAGCGAAAAAAAGATAGATTAGTAAATAAGCAATATCTATATAAATCAAATGTATAAATGATATAAAGTCACAGATATACTGGAAAGTTAAATTTAGTTATATGAAAACATAATCGAACATATAAGAACTTAAGAAATTCAAGGATAATACAAGAGGAAAGAATTGGAAGTGTGATAGAGACACAAGAAAGAATATTTATAGAAATATACAAATGAAAATCTATTGATTATAGATAATTATATTATTTTTAATTACAGACATGAGAATAGAAAGTTAGATAAAAATTTATTTGAATCTATAGGATTAAATGAATATAAATAATGAAATTATTAAAAAAATCATTAGATGTATTATGATATAAAAACAATTATTATTAAAAGAAGAAATTTAATAGATTGAAATCTAAAATAATAGATATGAAATGTCAACTTAATAACAACTGATAATTGATATAGATGAATTTTCATATATAGATTTTTTGATTACATGAATTAGATTAAAAGATCACTAAAAGTGCATTAGTTAACTAGTTATAATAAGATTGATACATGATTGGTGTAAAGTAAATAAGAGTCTAATAGTTAAAATACATTTGAAATGTGATAGAAATTTAAAATTAAGGAAAATGAGTGGATTACAAGATAAATGATCAAAATAATGATTAGAAATATTAATGTTAAAGGTTATGAACATAGACAAATGTTAATAATAGTAAAGAAATATAGTTAATGAGTTGCAGTGTTAGGAAACACATGAGGAAAATTGAAATTTCAAATAAAGGAAGGAGAACTTTAAAGTAAATTATTAAAGATATATGATGGGTTTAAGAAAGAGAGGAAGAGCAAATTATAAGTATGAAAAAAAGAAGAAAGAATAACGAATCAAGATCAACTGTAAATGATTAATGATATTGGTAATACGAGAATCAAAATATATTTAACAGATTATGATAATACACAAATATAGAATATAGATTCAAGGAAGTGAGTTCAATTATTTGATGAAGTTGAGATTGAAAAAGACAGTAAAAAAATTCAGTTGTAAATGTTTTCATATAAAAGTTAACAGAACAATTATATGTATAAGGATATATTACATAATGGTATATGAAAATATATAGTTAAGTACTATATAGAGAAATAATATACGTTGGTTCAAGAAAAATATGACACACTGACACATACGTAGTGATATATAGAAATATATCATAAAATAATATAGTATTATGTAAAATATATTATGGCATAATGAAATGTGTAAAGAATTATACAAGAAAGAATATAAATTGGTATACAGGAAAAAAAAGGTATACAAAGAAATATAGAAAACAAAGATGAATTTTGAGGACCAAATTTTTTAGGGAAAATTTAAGAAACCTTGCACTTAAGGTTCACATATTGAGGAAATAGCCACTAATTTTACAAATTGTAAAAATGGCATCCCAAAAATACTATATTTAAAATATAACCATCCCATAACTAACTGCCCAAACGTGGATTATGTGCGTGATCCCACTCCTAAAATCTCTCAATTCAAATATTCTCAATTCTTTAAAAAAATTTTCCTTCCCAAACAGATTCATCAAAACACGTAAACCCCATTGAACACCATTATCAATCGACAGGAAAAAAACAAAATACAATCCAAACATCGTTGCTGTTCTTCAAATTCGATTAAATACAATTGAGGAAATCTGTGTCAGTCTAGGTACGAAAATCTTCGAAATCTTAACTATCAATTACGTTTTGAATTTTTCCATCAAAATCACATCATTGTTTCAGTTTTGTCCATCGTGATTTGTATTAAGCATTTGCTGTTTTTCAACTGTTATTGTTGTCAAAGTTCACGAAAATGTGTTTCAAGCTGTTGAAAAATTGATTTTA
>CANYCX013592206.1:0-14150 GCA_948193385.1 Breynia disticha f. nivosa
TTAGGTATGGTAGGTGAGTTATTGAGAGTCTGAAGGTTGAAGCTGGACATGAGGACATGGCCACTCTGGTTCTCCTCTACTCCATAATTGCTGTAGTTCTCCTCTTTTCTTCCCCAATGTCAAAAATGTGCCTGCACCAAACCATTCATCACTGTCATTTCATGGATCATTCAACAATCTCTTAAACTAAGCTCGCCCTCAACTACACTCGTCTCCTTATGCGTGCCGTAAAGTGTAAATGCACGTAAAATTGCAGTGACATACCTAGCGTAAATGGAACAATGTACAACAACGCCGGCTGTCCATGGCCGTCCATCATGTTCAAAGCCACATATGTAACAAGCAGACCTGAAAGTTAAATCTTAACATGTCATGATTCAGAAAGAGATGATTGCCTTAAATAAAGATAATTCGGACTTGTGACCAGTAAGTATCGATGAATTTCAGGCAAATCCATGGAATCAAGTAGTCATTGTATGAACAAAATACCTGAGACTTGAGCATCATCATCACAGTTTTCGTAACTTACCTAGACCATAAGCCGTCATCGCCCAGAGGAAGTAGCCAGTTCGAAGAGTCTTTTTCGATAACCAATCATACCTGCAAAAAAAATAGCCCATAAATGATATTATAAAAAAAAAAAAATTCAGACATCATTACGAATAGTTCCTAACTTTTTATGAATGCATACTTTTCTATCAGACAAAGACGTTCACTTTCAGCAAGAAATGGAGTAATATAGACAATTTGAATGGTCACTGTCAATGAGGGAACACAAACAAAGACATTCACTTCGCAGAAACAAATGCATTCCATTTCTGTTGACTATCAGCAGACTATTGAGCAGATTATATGGCTGCAAATACAAACCTCAACGCAAAAGCTACGAGCAATCCCGGCAAGATAATGTCACCAAACCCAATAATGCTATAGCCTCCCCAAGGATCAAACATTCGTGGAATTTTCAACAAAACAGGTATGCCATCTTCTCCACTTTTATCGCCACGAGCTACCTATAGCAGAAAAGATTGGAAAAGTAGTTGGATACCTGTATATACAGTTAATGTTGTAGAATATAGATATGCAACACCCAGCTACCAAGTTCAGAAAACTTACAACTATCATAACACTCTCCTTGAACCACCATTTGGAAACAAACACCCAGAAGATGTCGTACATGAAAGCACAACTTAATAGAACTGTTCCAACCTGATTTCATATTTTTTTTCAACAAACAAAAAGAAGAAATATCAGCATTCCCTTCTTGTCTGCACAAAATACCAATTAGGTTCAGAATTAAAAATAACGAATAAGCGGGAAAAGAGACAAAAGTTTAAAGGCTACAAAATTAAATTCAAAGCTGTTGATGCTTCTAGAAGAAGAACATCAAGTTAGCTTCATAGTTTTACAATGCAGTACACACACTCATCAAAGTATTAACTAGTCAGCATAATCACCTTAAGATTTGGTACACGAACAATCTGAAGAACTGTGATGATGAGTGCGATACCCTGATAGAGAGAGAGGAAAGAAGACCAATGAATTCCAATCACTTGATGTAGAAATAAAAGATAAGTTCTAGTAGTTAACTTTATTCACAAACTATGGGAAGATGAAATGCTATGGAATAAGAAACATACAAATCATTCAAATTACAACTTGACAATATTAATTTTTCAAAATAGTGAAGCAGACACTCTCTCATTTTCTACTGTATCTGGGAGTGACCTCACGTTTTTAAACTATACCAAAGTCATTTGGCTATATTAAAACTAACTGGAAGAACCAAAAGAAGAGTAATAAAAGTTCATCTTACAAGGATGTCTTGACCTATCCAGGCAAAGGACAAACTGCGGCGGTAAACTGCCCAAACAGTAGCAAATGCTATGCAGAAGGGAGAGACAGCCAATGTCAAATGTGTGACAGCTCCAAGCAATGGAATTTTAACGAATGATTCTCCAGCATGTTGAAACCATCTGAAACTATTTTGTTCAAGTTGTCAGTTCCAAATATTGGATGAATTAATGGTACGTATGGCAATCAAGTGAATCTAAAGATGCAGTTCTTGTAGAGAATTAATGGATTTAAAACAAAAGGCCGAGTTGGAAGACTCGGTATGTTGGGGGATATACATACCATGATAGCAAAGCCACCAAGCATGTTTGCAATCCCTGCAAACATAGAACAATTTTCTTTTTCAATTTCCATTGTAAAGTGATTTAGAAACACAAAAACACCAACTAATTCTCATTCGGATATGAAAGTGAAGACACTTTCATTATAAGGGATAAAGCACTCCCCGTAGATACACATACCTCCACTCCACCAATGCAGAATAGAACCACCAGGACATCAATGAACCAGATGGACATAAGTTTGTAAAGCATAACCAAGAAACATGAAGCAACTATAACAAAGAGAATTGCAGATGTGACATTGATGTTCACGATACCGCTAGAATGAACCTCATCCACATTTACAAAATCTTCAGAGCCATCCTATGAGCACAAAACAAAAGATAAATCACATCAAAAACCAGGGAATCGCTAATCAAGCGTTACATTCAAAGAAAAGAACGAAAAGTTATCAGTCAGTTCTCAAGTTAACCTTTAATAGCTTTTCTTGCTCTATAGCTGCTTCTCTAGCACTCCATGCAGACCAGTATGACGCACACAAAATAGTACCAACAGCCATAAGCCATAAAAACACTTCCGCAACGTCGACAAGTGGACGTTGCGGTGAATACAGCTGCACTTGAACTGAATAAAGGAAACCAAGCACACACAAGTGCATAACAAATTAATATCTATTTAAACAAACTGTAGTATCCATAATGAAATATTGATTGCAGGGCAGGTGATTGGGCTTCATTCACAAGAAACAATACCTAAGGAATTGTTCCTTATTAAATATTCCAAGTTCGCACCAGCATCTTGTGGAAGCATGACGGCAGGAATGTGTATATTTACATCTGTTTCATTGGCTTCACAAACCATCTTAAATAGTTCTGCAAGAATACTCAAGATTACATTCGGAATATAGGTTAAAGTGTATTCACATAATTAAACAAAGTATTTCATGTAATTGCCTGTCTTATAATTTATGATCAGAATAGCTGAAGCATTAGCTTCATCTGCAAAATTTGCTTTGGCTGTGAAACTGCAATTCCC
Source organism: Breynia disticha f. nivosa (assembly GCA_948193385.1). NCBI lineage: Eukaryota > Viridiplantae > Streptophyta > Magnoliopsida > Malpighiales > Phyllanthaceae > Breynia > Breynia disticha. The sequence continues at coordinate 3,171 of CANYCX013592206.1, forward strand.
TCGGTACGCCACAATGACTTCCCCTGTAAGCTACCAGCAGGAAAGAAAGTTCAAGTCACGAAGACACAACAACGACGATAACAATAAAAATATCGACAAGCAGAAATCACTAGCAGCAAATCAAAACTGAACAACATAAGAAAGTTATGGAACCTTGTTTTTGGGTGTAGTACAACAATCAGGAGGATCTGCCAACGCAAGTTTAGAACGATTGGCATGTTTTTCCTTAGCTTCTAAAGTAGGACCAAAGCGAGCTCCCACACCAACATACTCTATATCTTCTATACCATTAACATAAGTAGGCACTTTTACCTTAAAAACGCAAAACATTCATCAAAATGTTGCAGAACACAAACAAAAATACAACATAGATTTGCTTCTCTGTGAAAATAAAATACAAGAGCATTAGCATCTAATGTTTCATTATTCCATAAAATAAATCTTCTATTTATAGAAAGAAAGAACATAATCAATCCAATATTTACTAAAAACAGAACAGAGTTACAGAGAATATTTTCTCAAAATCAAAGATTTTTCTAAACCAAAAAATTTCAAATTCCTCATCTTCACTTCATTCTGTAGTGCGGAGAGGATTAAGAAAAGCTAAATCTCTACAATGACCAACACACTCAAATAAAGAAATCCATTTTCCATTTTCAAACCAAATCACTTCAACCCCCCAAAAAACCAAAATCACAAACAATTTTCCTTCATTTTAAGTGACCAAGCACAACAAAACAAGACCATACTCATTATTCAATCACCAAACCTCCCCTTCATCGCTCTCACAACAATCCAGCATCCTCAAACAACTTAATCAAATCCAAAAACAAACAATAATGAAACCAGCAGAGTAAAGCAACCACCTTTTCAAAAAATAACCGAAAGAAAATAAAGTGAGAGCTTAAAAAGAAGCAAACTTCATTACCAAAACAAAGTTATTTTCACAGCCAGGTCTCTTAGGAGCAACGTTGTCATGGTGAACTATATCTCCTGCAAAAACAAGCCATGGAGTTGAACCCAATAAAACCAAACTAATCACCATAACTATATTAAAACCTCCATGTATTTCCATTTTCCTATACAAGAAACAGTAAAGGCTGAAACTTTATAGTGAATGCGATATAGGTTGAGCAGAAAAAGAGAGTTGAAGAGATTAGAACAACGAGAAATGTAAGAGAGAGAGAGGAGAAGAGTAGTTGATTTGTGTCCTTTTTTTTAAAAGGAAAAATTAAATTGTGAAAATTAAATTGGTTAAAAATTGGTGGTGAGGTTTTGAAGGTTAGACATGAAAAAAACTCCGAGTGGTAACCGTAATTTGACTGCTTCCCTCTTACATCTTGCTTTCTCACATGCTTTTATTTCTCAAGCTCATGTTTTCGCGCGTAAATCTCACTCTCTCCTCCATTGTTGACTTTCTTTGTGAAATTATGAGATGAATAATTGTACTTGTTTAAGGATTTAATCTTTTTTTAAAGTTGAATAAAATTATTTTTTGTCGTCATAAATAGTTTTTTTTTTGGGTTATAGTCAAAGTGCATTATTTGAGCATGGCATATCTATTTTCCGGATATAATGTTTAACATCTAATTAAAGTTAAGGAAAGTGTGTATGAAATTAAAATGGTTAAGTAAATATTTTATTGGATGCAAATGAATACGAAAATTTAAAAGACAAAAAGAGTTGAAATAATATTCGATTATTCAGAGAAAGTTGTTCGACATATGTCTTGAAGATAAAGTTGTAGTTTATTTTAAGTGACACGTGACATGGAAAAAGAGTTGTAGTTACCAGGCAGCAAATTGTATTTTTGCCGCAACTCTCATACGCTTTACTTTCTTACATTTTACTTTCTTGTCTTTTATTTTCTTTTAATTATTTTCTTGTATCGCTTCATTTTCTTGACTTAATTTAGTTTAGTTGTTTCTGTAGTTGAAAAATCCTAGTCTACTCGGCAGACGAATACTATTTATATTAAAAAACATAAAATCATATAAGTGTAAAATAATTTGCACAATTCGAGCATTTAAACCTGAAGGAATTAGCATTGACCGAAATAAGTAACAACGTTAGACTAATTCAAAGTACATTTTGTTTGCCTAACTTCAATAGATTGAACTTGATATGTATCTTAAAAATTGAAAATTATTGGTAGAGGACTAATGGTGGTGCAATATATGGGTTTTTACGAGTATACAATTTTTAACACTAAAAAAATCAAATATACGCGTAAGATGTAAAACAATTTTAATATAAATTTTATTTATTTATTCTTTTTCATAATTATCCGATAAAGATAGTTATATAGAATAATTTCTTTAAATAATTGAGTATTTTTAAAAAGAGAATAAATAAAATTAAATATGTACAAATATAACGAATTTTGTTAAATGAATTCTGATAAAAAGAGTATGTAAAGTGTGTATATAATTTTTCCGTAATATAAAGTCAAGGTCCACAGAGATTCACGAATGCGATCCAAACCCAATACCTGAAGAAACTCAAAAAAAAAAGAGAAAATTTTGATAAATACTAATTTTTTTTTCAATATTTTTTGTATTAATATTCAAATGTTCTTAACACTAGCACACCTCTTAAAATATTTTTTTAAAATTGCTACTCCTTTTAACTGTAACATATTTATTAATTTATTTGTCTATTTTTTTTATATACATGAGATATTGTTTAACAAAATAATTCATGTTGTATTAAATCAATATTTTTAATATAATAATTGTTAATAAATATTTAAAGTTGATATTTTTGTTAAATATTTATCAAAACTAGTATCAGTGTAATTTACTCAAAAAATAATTAGTTCATGTTTTAAAAGATCTATTCTCATGCATGAGATTCATGACTTTTATATAACATGATATACATATTTAATAATACATCATCACGAAACTTAGGTAAATTTTAATACGAGACAATTGAGAAGGGGACTCAATGAGGTCCTTTCTTCATTTAATAAAAAATGTACAGATTACATAAGATTAAAACTTTTTTTACTGTATAAATTAAAAGTTCAAATTTATTTTTACTGAATTGAATAGTTAAAATTCGCTTTCTCAATAAATTTCCTCTTAAAAGTCCCCCTAACTTAATGGCATATCTCCAAACCTCATGTGATGACATGTCAATTTTCTTATCATTTTTTTCTCACTTATTTTATTCACTTTAATATACATTTTGGACATTGGTTAAAGATGTCACTATTTTACAAAAATACCAAACTGAACATCACTATGCCCAATAGAGTTAGTTCTTTGACGTTTTACTATGTTCATTCTCAATGATTCTATGAGTATTTGCGATTTTTATGGTTAAAATAAAACTGATTTGATTTATTAAAGTAATTAATTAATATTTTCTGATTAAACAATCTAAAAATAAAAATATTATAAAATTAAATTTATTTTATTTTTATTGTATTAATATATATATATATATATTTATAAACTGTATTATTGTATTAAAAATTAATAACTCTAATATAAATAGAGAAAAATGCCACACTTAATTCCCATAAAAAATCGATATATTTTGAAATTCATTAAACAAAGCCGTAGTCAACGTGTAAGCAGAAAAGTCAAATCAAACGTAAACAATACACATGTATCTACGGACCACTTCAACTCAACTTGCGTGTACACGCAAAAGCGCGTGGGAAAATATACCTGCAGAGGTTACCTACAACCGGCTCTAACCTTCCGTATTACCCGTACGATAAGACGGCGGATTAAATAAATACAACACAATGCAGCTTCGACAGGTTGAAATCAGATCGTGTCAGAATATGATTGGTTCCTACGAGGTTGACCAATGAAAAAGTGGCGAGTAATTGGAGTGACTATAGGGGAGGGAAGAAGTTTCGTGGTCTAGACGACAACACAAAAGAGGGTCGGCTAACAATATAATAATGATGCGAGTTCGATCGACGCTATAAGAACATATAAATTATAATTTATTAGTTCGTTAGATTTCTTTGAAATTCTTTTTTTTTAACACTCTTTTAAATTCTTGATCCTTGTCTTAATTTTTTTAAAAAGAGGGTGGGTCCCACATAAATACAAAAAAGGAGTAGTGGCACGTGGGAGAGATGGAGTGGGAGGAATCGCGCGTGTGGGAAAGAAACGGTGCAGTTTTGTCCGGACAGGGCCTACATCTCCTGGCTTGTCCGACCCTTACAAGGTTATGTCGTACCATTGGAAAGGATGTTCTCAAATGGCTACAGTTATCTGCCACGTCAGCTATGATTTGAGATTTTTTATGTTTAGAATCTAATCTTCAAATAATATTTAGGACTTGTTTCCCAGCATGACACCTCCTCTCCTCACCTCACTACCATTAAATCAAAAGTAAGGTAAGAGACAGGTTCGAAAAAATCAAAGAGGATATTGATACCAAAAGAATCTCAAGTGAAGTTACCATAAGATTTAAAACTATTATGATTAAATTTAGTGATGAAGTTTTAGTTTATCGGTGCTATAACCTTGTTTTAATATATATATATAATATGTTTTGTCGTAAAAAGACTTACATGTTCTTCAGTCTTTCTGTTTTATTGCGTAATTCTAATATTTTTAATTTTTTTTTATAAATTAATTCAAGTTAAGATTTTTTTATAACGTTTATAATTTAGTTTTTACAGTTTGTAAGATTTCTAAATAACTAGTGTCACGTGAATAAAATTAACATAAATTTTAACTTGAATTGATTTATAAAAAATTAGGTGACCGTTATAATTATTGGAAACAACACAATAACTAAAGACCAACTATATACATAATTAGGGGTGAGATGTAGTTGTTTCGGTCGAATTATAAGGTGATTTTTAAACCATACTGATTATGGCAGGTTTAAAAATGATAAACCAAACTAAACTAATTACTTTTTACAGACCAAGACTACTCTTAGTGGTTTAAATTGATCAAGTTAACGAGTTAAAAAGAACAGCAAATTTTAATTAAAATCCTCCCACCCCTAACCACCTTTTTTTTAATTTTAATGATATTACTTTTATGATATTTTTAATACTAAAATTATATATATATATACAAGTGATCAGTTCAAGTTTAAGTTGAAAATTCATCATTCTGTAATGAAACTGAACTTAGCAAGTTATATCCTTACATTAAAGATCCGACCATACTAGAGGTTCTAGCCATAAGAGAGGGAGGTTCTAGCCATAAGAGAGGCATTGACATAAATTAATCAGAGGAAGGCTTCAAAATATGTCATCCGATCAGATTGTTTAGTGGCCATTAAAGCCATACATAGTTCTCAATTTTATGATTCTCATTATGGACTTTTGATTTCAGATTGTAAGGATATTCTAACGACTCTAGACTATGTTAGAGTTGTCTTTGTTCGGAGATTTGCGAATCTTGTTGCTCACTCTGTAGTACAGGCAAATGGTCCTGTTCCAAGTTTTCATGTTTGAGGTTTCCTTGCTCCTACTTGTATTAATGCAGTATGGCTTTTGATGCAATGATATGATCAGCAGTTTATGTCAAAAAAAAAACTTAACGGGTTGAAAAAAAATCAAATCACTATTAAACTAATTTGCCAGAAAATCACTAAAACCAATTTAGTTCGATTTAAGGTGATCGATTTAGTTTTTTTCCTCACCTGTACATAACACAGATACAACAGCATATTTACCTTATTTATAATATATAGATTATGTAAATAATATTTAAACAAACTCTCCCTAAGAATATATGTGGAAAAACTAATAGTAAAATGTAAAAACAGGACAAAGTATCTTCCAACAGAAAATCAAAATTAAACATGACGATGCGATGAGATGCAACGTCAAATAAAATCTGCCATCTCATTTGAGCTTTAAAGATGTGTCCAAAATATTAGATCACTCAAACTCATTAAAGCATGTGATGGGACTCACTTCTTTGTATCTTGAACGAAGGTTTCAATTCTGAGCTTCGCAATTTTTATAAAGCATTACTTGTCATCAACTTACAAAACCAATTGCTGTACTGCTCTTACAGCTGACATGATGGAACCAAGAATGCAGTCATGTCTTCATCAACTTCTTGCTCCAATGCTGCATCCATCGGGATCATAATTCAATCATATACATATTTATACATAGAGGATTTGAGGGGCAAAATGGTGCAAACAGATTTGGCCTTAATGGCTGAGTATTGTTGCTTTCAGTTTAGTAATGGTGGAAAACACTAATGGTTAGGACCATGCTGATGCAGCCATTCTTGAATAGCGGAGCGAAGAGCATAATTAGGTGTCAGACCCAAGTGTTCAAGCTGCAGGTTTGTCATTGGTGAAGTATCATGGCCACTATCCAACCAACCGATCAATGCCTCCTCTTCATACGTGAATCCATCTGCCGCCACTTGAGGATTTTGCATTACTTCCTGCGAAGATTCGACAAAAATAGTAAGCATTCCCAGAAAAATCAGATTCCTCTAATGGTAAAATGTAGGAGAATGATTAAGGATGAAAAGCAATGTGGTCATGCGAAAAAGCAATGTGGTGAAACTTTGGCAGAAACTGCGATAAAAGCATTCTGGTGGGAATGGATTACTGGAGTTACCTGTAAGATGGGACACATGAAATAAGATGGAGGTTGTCGATTCTCTTGGGAACCAAAATGGAATGCTGATGAATCTCCACAAAAATCTCTCATAGATTCAAGCACTTTCCAAACTTCTGATGCAAGATCTGGCCGCCGACTTCTATCCATTTCGCAACACCGCAAAGCGACGCGAGCCAACTGCTTCGCTTGGACGAATGGCCAGTCTCCTGCTGAGGGATCCAATATTGAAATCAGATTTCCAATGTCAATGACATCTCTCACTTCCTTTGCAATACCAAAAGGAGGCTTTCCTGTCAGTAACTGTAACAGAATAATCCCGAATGAGTAAGTGTCCGACTTGGAAGATATTTCTCCTGTTGTAAGGAAATGTGGATCCAGGTACAGAAAAGTGCCCTTGGGGTCAGTGAAGCGGTACATTGTACTGGAACTTCCACAATCAGAAAGTGCGCGACAAATTCCAAAATCACTCAGCTTGCACACCAAATTAGCATCGAGCAGAATGTTTCCGGGTTTCAAATCTCCATGAACAAACCCTTGTGGGGTACTGGAATGAAGAAACATGAGTGCAGAACATAATTCAGTAGCTATGCGTATGCGAGCTTTCCACGACAAAGGAGGCGTATTATTTATACAAGTGAGACGATCTTCGAGGTTTCCATTAGGCAAGTATTCGTACACCAAAGCATGCACATCATGGCAGGCTCCAATTAGAGTCACCACATTTGGATGCCTCAGCTTAGTCAATACATCAACCTGAACAAAACCAACCAGTGGGTAAATACACAGTAATTTTGGGAAAAGAATGGAAAAAGAACGCAGAATTGAACTATGAAATGTGCAATAAAAAGGCATCAGTTAAACTCTCACCTCCTGTAAAAATTCTGTTGGTCCTTGAAGGCTTTCAGGATTTAGCACCTTTATAGCGACTTCAGTATGACGAAGAAAGCCTTTATAAATGCTTCCATAACCACCTTCTCCGATCTTTTTTGATGGATCAAAGTTGCAGGTTGCTTTCTCAATCTCAGACAACGAGAAAACGGAGAGAGACTGATTAATACATGAACTGAAGACATCATTCAATTGCTTATTGGCAAGCTCCTCAGCTAATTTTTTAGTACGATCAAGTTCTAGCTGCATCTCATCTCTTTCTTCTTTATACATTTTGCACTGTTCTACTGTAGAATGTATTTCATTTTCCATCTCTTTGATCTTGTTATCCAAGCTTGAAATTTGACAATTCATTAATAATCTCTGATCCATGGCACTTAAATGTTCCTCATCCCACTGAAGCCTCTTCCTTTGATAGTTTTCTCTCTCCATTATCATAGTTTCTTCTGTTTCTTTCCTATGCCTCAGCTCCTTTGTATATAAGCTTTCCAATGATTTAGCCTGTAAATTGGCGCCCATAAACATAATTGTAATTTATATTATGCTACGGAGTTTTAAATGTTCATCAGTTAAAGCAAGGCTCATGACATTAATCTTACCAAGACACAGTAGAAAGAAATTTTTGTGTACGATACATTCTGTACTAAATTTTGCAAAACATTACCCTGGAAAGTGCCCTGACAGCAATCATTTCAGCTTCCCCTCGCTTTAGGGACTCCTCGTATGCTTCTCGCTTAAACTTTTCAGCCTCCATCATTGCTCGTTCAAGTTGAGCGTATAGTTGATATGTGCTGCTTCCATCCTGAAAATGAACCATCAAGGATTTTGAGAAACTTTTTGTTCTTTCAGGTAGTAGCTCAGTAATCATGGATGAAATAAATGAAATGACTGCCATGGTAGTCAATATAGGAATGATGCCAACTTAACATTGTGCACACAAAAACTCATATCTGATAATAAAAGCTGCTTTGATCACCAGTTCATCAGATGGTTCTAATTCGCCATCTTCATCCAGTTGAGGCACTTCACATAATTCTAAATCTGATTCTCTTCCCTCAGTTCTCTCCATTTCATCAGAACTCAAGTCAGGAACTGCTTGAGTAGGAAAGGAAGCAGAATCCCTGCAGGTTAATGATTGCAGTAGAAATGAGAAGAGTTGGTGGTGGGCAACACGTGGAATTATCTTAAACAAGAGAACATATATAGCAGGTGCAACAGAAACTTGTCAGAAGAATTAATCCAACATATGAAATTGCAAAAGAAAAAAAAAATTCAACCCGGTCATTCAGAGCATATTTCAATGTGAATTTAAAGTGCAAGATTCTTGCAAGATGTTACAGTCAAATATTTTCCAGAATATTAGCAGAAATATTATCCTTGATTAACCTCTTATTTAGTTGATTATTCCCATTCTGCTTTCTATTACAAGACTTTCTAAACTAGAGCTATACATTTTAAACAAGCTTTTCTGATGGAAGAAAATAAGCAGAACATATTTCTAGGCAAGATTAAGGCAGCTTCTGTTCCTAACAAGCTCCATCAGGGGTTAACGAAGCTCTCTCTCTACAATGAGCTCCACTTCCATCACAATAAGTGCAAGATGCAATGAGCAAATCCAAGGGAACAAGCATCTGACGTTAACCTTCATCCTTTGACCAGATTCTAATCCTATAAACAGACTCATAACACAATTTAACTTCCACATTACAGCACACACCTTATGCGGATCAGCTGCATATTGCAGATAAACCAAATTCGGCAGGAGAAAGGAACACACTGTTCAACATACTTGGCCTTTTTGGACTCTATATCCATCATTCCCCTGCAATTGATGAGTCTTAGATCGAAAATCTGAGAAGATTAAAAGCTGTTTAATTTGAGAAGAGTGCAATGAATGACATGTCAAATACTCAAGATGTATGATTCTTATCATAGATGCAATTATTGGAACTTGTTGGATCACATTATTTAGCTCAGAAAATCATCCAGAAAGTATTAGACATTGTGCAATTGATGTGTTGCATAATGATTAACGGGGATGAATAAATTAACAAGAGATTATATTATACAACGAGACAGAAAAATTACGGAGAATGGTGTTTGTCTGCTGCAGCGCCCATTACAAGTTTCTTGATAGAGTGCTGATATACCAATTCCACAATCCCTTTTCCAATATCATCCTTTTCAATATACAGTTTTTCAGCAGTAACCTTCATGGTTAAACAACGCAAGAATCAGCCACATTTCATAAAGATACAACCAAAATCTTAAACAACCAGACGAGCAATAAGTTCTACATATATGGTGTGTGGAAGTGCTTTTGGAAGGAAATTTACTGTCATTCCGCTGCAATTGATTTTGAAAGTCGTGACCAAATAACTGAAAAACTATAGGAGCAATGTGAGTATAAAATGATATTGTTCTCATTGTGAATGATACACATGACACTATGTATTATAACGAAGAAGCACCCACAATGGCAGTCAAATTGGGCCTGCCTGTATATATTAAGCTTCAAAAACTGCATCAATGGTTTCAAATTCTTATTCTAATTCATGAATATGAGATGATAGAGTCAACTAGAATTGGCTCAACATTGGTAGCATACATAAAAAAAATAAACATATACCCCTTCTTGGCGACAGATATCAAGATAATCATCAAAAATTTTACGCATGATCTTCCTTTCAAGCTCCTGAATTTCTCTGAGTTGAAGTTCGTCAAGTCTACTAGCTGGGTATTTTCCACCAACTGCAAAAAACCAAAGACAAAAACTTTGAGACACAAGCAAAATCCACTTAAACAAAAATTTGATTAGTTCTCTCTATTGTAACTTACAATGACAGAATGCAAAGACACCTTTCAAAGCCTAAGCAAAATTATAAAGACAGGATCTTTCAGATGCATAAAGAGAAACCATGAATGAAAATTATTCGAATACAAGAACGCCATTAATGTAAACCTCAACAGAAACCAGTACAATGTATTTGCAGTCTAAAATGGCGTTTCAATTTAAAGAAAGAAAAAAAAACTTACTCAAAGGGATCATTCTTGAAGGGGAGGTTGGTTGATGAACATGAAGAAGAAAGATTGTTTCTCCAGGAAAATTCTTCAAAGTCCATAAAAGAGTTGACTTGCTTTCTTCAATATCTTTTCCTACAGCAACATAAACTGCTTGACCAACAACACCATCATCGCTCACTTCTGACATTGATCCTCTTCACTAAAAACACCCCTTTCTGCTTGAATATAACTGGACAGACTCTTCTCTTGTGCTCCGCGTAAGCTGAAGAGACCGCACCGTAGCGGTTGTAAGTCTTTCATTAGTATTAAGTATTATTGGGATTTTAAAAGAAAAATGAAAATGCCGGGAAAAAGGCGAAATTTCACAAGTCATATGGTAAAAATTGGAGAATATTCGATAAGTGGAATCGCTTTTTTATCCATCGGATGCTTTAGTTCTGTAAAAAGCATTCGCATCCCTAAAGTCTCAACTCTAATTCAGTCAGCAT